>JAAGKR010013202.1:6878-14531 GCA_011419295.1 Clarias macrocephalus
ATATAAAATGAACATTCAAATATTTCCAATTCTGGCAGCTATGTGGGTCCTTTTCATCTATGTGATGCACATGTATTGCACTGTTCCCTTTCAGGGGTCGCCGCGAATCATCTGCCTCCATCTTACTCTATCCCCTGCATCCTCTTCTCTCACACCAACTAACCTCATGTCCTCTCTCACTACACCCATAAATCTCCCTCTGGTCTTCCTCTAGACCTCCTGCCTGGCAGTTCCAACCTCAGCATCGTTCTACAGATATATTCAGAATCTCTCCCCTGAAAATATCCAAACCACCTCAATCTGGCCTCTCTGACTTTATCTCCAAAACATCTAACATGGGTTGTCCCTCTGATGAACTCATTCTTGATCCTATTCATCCTTGTCACTCCCAAAGAGAACCTCAACCTCTTTCTGAACACCTTTCCTGTCATTTTCACTTTCATTTCATTGACACTCTTTTGTCACATAACACACCTGACACTTTTCTCCACCTGCCTGTACACGCCTCTTCGCCTCCTTTCCACACTCTCTGTTGCTCTGGACTGTTGACCCTCAGAGCTGCACCATCTTTACCTCTGCTCCCTGCAGCCTCACCGTTCCACTTGGGTCCCTCTCATTCACACTAACCTTCATTCTTCTGCTTTCCAGAGTGAACCTTTCCACCTGTCCCCTGCTCTCGCTACAAAGCACAATATCATCTGCAAACATCATTGTCCACAGAGACTCCTGTCTAACCTCATCTTATCAAAACCTAAACCAACGCTACTAATCTCCAAGCCACACTAGCGTGAATTAGCATCGGCAGACATATCGTCTCCGCTCAGGTTATGAAACTCTTCACAACACCGCTGGTCTCCTGCCACGTTCTCTACAGCAGAAACGTATGAAATAAACCTGACTCACACACGACCTCGTCTGTGACGAGAAACAGAAGCTGCCTGGCACACGAGGTGCGCCATGAACTCATCTCTCGTTCATGTCCTGGATTTTTTTTCCAGCTGAGTGGAATGTTTCTGTGTCCATTGTTCACTGTACTCACTTCTGTGTGTCTGGACTACTCCACCATCAGGATGGGAAGATCATGCAGCTCACACACCTTAAACTTTACCACCCTTTGTTCATTTGTCAATGTTTCTATGTAGGTGCCACTGTACTAATACAATCTCAGCGAACATTAATATCATGTTGTGAAAATGTCTCCATGTGCAGTATATGAGATACATCATGCTGTGAGAATGAAAAAGAAGCTGAGAGGAGGAAGCGGAATAATGAAGCACAGGACATGTACAAGAGAGAAGCAAGAACAGGCCTGTAAACTCAGGTAGGGAACCTCACATGTGAAACTGAAAAGACAGAGGGGAAGTGGAGGAGGGAGGGAGGGAGGGAGGGAGGGGCAGCACAACGGAACGATCAATGGGTTTAAATACTCTACAGAACTCAATACATCTACACAGTCATCGGTTAGTAATGTCATGTGATCAGAGTATGGATTCCTGAACGGTCAGAGCGAGCTGGATTACAGGAGGTGACATGATTAAAGTAATGCTGTTAACTCAAAGCATAGTGTTATAAAAACACATTCACTGCTGCAATTGAAAAGAAAACACAACATACAATATTTTTAAATAAAACTTCATTAAATATTTCAAATAATGTTTGAATAATTAATGGTTCTTATCGCAAACAATAGTTCCTTCATAGTGAAATACAAGAAACACAGACGTTAGTTCTACTGTTGTTTTTATTTTTACGATTTGATGCCACTGAGGGTGTTTTCACACCTGTGGTTCTGTTCATTTGGTCCGGACCAAGTGCAACAACAGATACATTGTAGCGTTTTTCTGCTGTTATGGTTCCTTTTCACTCCATACTTAATGCACTACAAACAGCGAAGACGCATCGCAAGTCACTTCAGGAGGAGGCGTCCATTAATTTAGCGAAACTGTGACATGGTCATCTTCCGGAAATATCACCAACGATCCATCAGGTAATATTATAGTCTTTCTCACGCTGTTTAAAATTGTTTACTAATACTAGTCTTCATCCCACAATGCACAGCGCAGCTGACGACGGCAGCTGGATTAGGCCAAAAATGTGCAGTACGTTTTGCAGTTGGGTCTGTTCAAGTTCGGAACGTCTTCTCACCACAAACGAACCGCTCCAGTGTTCGTTTGAAAGCGTACCGAGACCAGGTCTCCGAGGAGGTCTCCTTACGCTTGTTTGGTCCGATTTTGGTCCGAACTAGAGTGCGATTGCTGCATTCACACCTGCCCAAACAAACCGCACCAAAAGGGAAAACGATCTCTAGTGTGATTCAACTGTACTAAATAAGGCAGGTGTGAAAGCACCCTAAGTGTGTGAGTGATCTCCCATCACACTCATTCAGGACGTTTCTTCTTGGAAGATGACGGTCAGCGCTGTCATTCCAGGGTTTAATAATGTGTTTTAATGTTCTTACCCCAGTGGTAGTGGTTTCTGTAATCTCCCTAGTTGTTTGCTTTGCTTGATGCAGGATAATAATTTGAAACAGATGAACATCTTAGCCACGCCCACAGGATGTGTCTTCTGACGTGGTTGTGTAAGGACTGAGAAGCTCCTCATTGCATCAGTTAGGGTTAAACAACTTGTTGCGAGCCGTATTAATCACTGCAGTAATGATCCAATAGAAGACTCTTAACTCTTTGTTTAGTTAAAATCAGGTGGTGACATTTTTTTTGCCCAGGCAGTCTGTGTCCTAAATTATATTTTGAAATATTTAGTTGGTCTTTATGGCAGTGGGGTCGAGTTTAAACTCCTGGCCTTAGGGAATATAACTTTTCACCACAGGCATTTTATCACTTTGCACCAATCACAGGCCAAAACCACCTACTGCACCTGTACATCCCCTTTTTTGTGGAATTGGATTATTATGGATTTTTGCTAAGTACAAATAAATTATGTTTAGATTAATGAAGAAATGTCTACATTAATGAGAAGAAATGGAGAGCAGGAATGATGAATCTCCTCAGGAGAGTGGTGAAACATCTCCCTGGATTAGTGACCTCCTAAACATTAATCCATCAACAGAACCAATAAATTATGAGTAAAGACTTACGAGATCTCGTCATTCTGGAACTCCAGGACTCCGTAGGTATCCTCAAAGTCCTCACCTCCCCCTTTAGCCGTTCCTGGGATGGTTTTATATGGAACCACAACAACCCCACGAGCTCCAGACATCCTCACCACCTTCACCTCCATCACCCCGATGCTCTCGCTGACGTGCATCACCGGCTCCTCGAACATAAAGATCCCAGCGTGATCATCATCAAAGATGGTCACCGTGGCAGTGGATGGAAGTCCCAGTCCTGCCAGGCTGTCTATGTGATTGCTCATTAAGTCCTCATGGTTTGTTTCCTCAGACAGAACCCTGACATTGCTCAGGTGAACCAGGAAATGCTCATCTTCTTCAAAGATGTCATCATCAATAATTTCTACTCGAATTTCCTTTTCAGTCTCACCTGGTTTGAAGATAATGACGCCCTCACTGAACTGATAATCTGAGCCCACGTTGGCGGTGCCGTCCTCAGTCCGGTAGCTCACGGAAACCGTGCTGGTCAAGTCGCCCCCACGTCGGACCACATTCAGAGCTACCGAGCCACAGTTTTCCAAACACTGGTATGAACCAGGATCGAAGAAGATCTTTGAGGAGTGATCATTTTCAGAAACCTCAGACCGTAGTTCATGGGTGCCGAGTGCTCTTCTGGCCTGGTCTGCTGCATGTTTCTTCAAGATGTTTCCTGCGCCGGTCATCAGCCTTGTGGCCTGACAGCGATAAAATGCTCTACTCTTCTGCTGCTGGCTGAGGAGTTGGTAGTTAGCAATCTCCATGAGCTGCTCCATGTCTTTTTCTGGATGTTTCTGTTTCAGTTCCTTTAAAATCCTAGCAATTTCTCTCCTGGTTTCCTCCTCGTCCATCTCCACGGACATATCCACAGTTCCATCTAGAAAGCTGAGCATCTGTCCATCCATTTCGACATCTGTTTTTGTCTGGAGTTCTGGTTCTCCTTCAGTCTCAATGATCATTCCTCGCTGCTTCCCGACTCTGTACCTTTTATAAACGTATTTGTAAAAAAGAAGTCTGCGGTCAGCGACCCACGCGAACACCACGCATATGGGGAAGAAGAACAGCGTCACCAGCCCCTCCCACACCTCCACCACACCTGGAGAAATCACAGCCAGGATCATGTACAGCCAGGTGTAAGCGAAGATACTCCAAGCTGCAGTCACGAAGAACACTCTGAGGTGCTTGACTTTGCGATGGTCGCCATCGGGAATGACAGAAACACAAAGTCCGATGATGACGAACATGTTGAAGGCGGCGCTGCCCACGATGGTGTTCGGCCCCAGTTCACCTGCATTGAAGTTGTGTCCACAGACCTCAACGACAGAGAGCAGGATCTCTGGAGCGGACGATCCCAGCGCCATTAGGGTCAGATTGGACACAGTTTCGTTCCAGATGCGCACTGTCGTGGTCGTAGTTTCCCCGTTCGGCTTCTTGATCGTGATTTCCTTCTCTTGCGATGTGATGACCTCAATGGACGCCATGAAGCGGTCCGCAATGATGGAGACCCCGAGGAACATATAAGCCATGGCGACGAAGTAGATGGTGGCCCTCGCCAGCTTGTCTCCAAACGAGGGGTTTTCTGGCCTCCATATTGGCAGGATCACTCCTTCTTTACATTCATAGCTACCCGCGCAGGTTTCTGTGCTGTTGGCTGGATCTGAAGACTCGTGAAGCTTGGAGCCTCCAGCAGCAGCATGTTGGAGCTCATTGGACAGGAATATGAAGAACGGAGCAAGTTTTAGTGTTAAAGGGTGAAAGGACGGAGTGTCCGATTGCCCCATTTTCCTGACGAGGAGTTTTATACCTGACCTGCTGTGTTATTTCCCTGTAGGAGAGGAAACAGAGGATCGGGAGTTAGACTCGCACATCAAGTCTGTGCATTACATGGGAACAATTTTATACCTGATAAATTAATCTCATGTGATCATTTAGTTTTCTTGGTGCAGGATTGAACATCAGCTCCAGCAGTGCAAAAGAGTTAAAAATGAAAAAATATAAATTAATAATAGGCATTTTTGGGTATGTGTAATGAAGTATTGAGTCAAGTCAAGTAGGTTTTTCTTTATCATTTCAACCATAAACAGTTCAGTACACAGTGACACGACTAACTCGCTAAGACTCCTAATTAGCTGAATAGCTAAGACAAAACAAATGAACACTTTCAACATTAAACTATCCATGTACTTTCTAAAACTATCAAAGTACACAGAAGATGGCAAAAGACAACATAAAGGGCACGAGCAGATCAACCAAACAACATCGACAGCATGCAATACTCTATACACTGCAGGTTAGATGTTTCTGAACAAGCGTATGGATTGATGTGAGTTTTTGTGGTAAAACTGTTAAAATGAGTCAGAGAGAAAAATAATGAAGTGTAATAAGAGCGTGAATAGAGAAATGTCTGATTGACTTTATTTACGTTATTAAAACTATATTTGTTTTATTAAATCACTTCGTCACATAATCATACTGCGCTCATCTTCAACTCAAAGATCCTGAGTCCGGAAGGGTTTTAAACTCGGCGGGTTTGAGGTGGAACAATATTGTTCACGAGTTTATGATGGATTCATTTCTCAGAAGCTTGAACTGTTCGCTCAGCGCTGTAGATTTAACCGAACTGATTTAAAGTAAACGCTCGTCTGAACTCTCTAGATGTACTGAAGTGAAGCGGCGGCGGTGTGAGCGGGCAGGCTGACGTGCTGACGTGCTGACGTGCGCTGAGCTCAGGACTGACCGCGCCCATCCAGGGTGGGGTCTTTATTTTTTCCTAATCAGGGGCTGGAAATTCCTGAGACACTACAGACGTCTTTACCAAACAAGTACAGCTTAATTACAGTCTGAAAGGGGGATGACACACACACACACACACACACACACACACACACACACACACACACACACACACACACACACACACAAACACACACAGTCAGGAATTTCTTGGGTCCCTTGCCTCCATTTATGTTTAACTGATAAACATTAGTGATGTGTTAGTAGTGTGAGGTGTGAAGGAGGAATTAAACACAATCCTCTGAAACACAACAACTACCTCAATCTTAGTGTAGAAACAGGAAGACAAACCCGTCTAGACGTCACTGTGCTCAGTTTCAACACTCTCTTTTTTCTTCATATGTTGTTCAAATAAATAAATAAATCCATTCCCTCCTTGTCTATACCGCTTTATCCTGTATGCAGGGACTCGGGGGCCTGGAGCCTATCCCAGGGTGTGTCCCCTCGTGTCCAAGTCTGCTGGGACAGTCAGCCTAATCTGCAGGTCTTTGGAGTGTGGGAGGACAACATACCCACTCCACACACACACACACACACACACACACACACACACACACACACACACACACACACACACACACACTAACCCAAGGCGGGAATTGAACCCGGACCCTGGAGGTGCAAGGCCACAGTGCTAACCACCACACCACCGGGACGCCTAAATAAATTATTATTAATAATAGTAATAATAATAATAATTATTATTATTATTATTTTATGTATTTTATAGAAACCTTTAATTTACTCAGCATCACTGTACAAAACACAGACAAGCAATACATAATATAAACAAACAGTGACTATAAATAAACACGATTAAAGCTGCATTTATAAATATATTATTAGATAAACAGCGGAACTCATGTGGAAAAAGCAACTCTAAATAAAGGCATGGTTTTACTGTTTATCAGAAGAATCTGTTCTGTAACCAGTTCAATTAGTCTTTCTGGCCACACACACACACACACACACACACACACACACACATGCACTGGAGTGGTGTTTTCGCTGGAATGTGTTACACCCAGTGTTCCCAGTACAGACACCAGAACAAAGTGTGTGCTGTTGATGATTATGATGACGATCTCACTCACTCAGTCACTCACTCATGGGGGGGGGGAAACCGGAGAACCCAGAGGAACCCCACCAAGCACGAGGAGAACATACACACTCCACACACACAGACACGAATCGAACCTGGCGATGATGATGATGATTATTTATATCCTAATTACACATTAGCGCGATGCTGAGCCGAGCGTCACGAGTCCCTCAGAATCTGCGCTCAGGGTTTAATGTGAAACGGTTAGAGGTTTAATCTGGAGCGAGACGAGTCAGGAAGAGGATTGTCTGTTAGAAAGACGGTGAAGGAGTAGAGTGATGGAACTGTGTGTGTGTGTGTGTGTGTGTGTGTGTGGTGTGTGTGTTAGTGTATTAGTATGTGTGTGTGTGTGTGTGTGTGTGTGTGTGTGTGTGTGGTGTGTGTGTTAGTGTATTAGTATGTGTGTGTGTGTGTGTGTGTGTGTGTGTGTGTGTGTGTGTGTGTGTTAGTGTATTAGTATGTGTGTGTGTGTGTGTGTGTGTGTGTGTGTGTGTGTGTGTGTGTGGTGTGTGTGTTAGTGTATTAGTATGTGTGTGTGTTAGTGTGTGTGTGTGTGTGTTAGTGTATTAGTATGTGTGTGTGTGTGTTAGTGTGTGTGTGTGTGTGTTAGTGTATTAGTATGTGTGTGTGTGTGTTAGTGTGTGTGTGTGTGTGT
>JAAGKR010013203.1:0-14529 GCA_011419295.1 Clarias macrocephalus
TGACTATGTAGAAACAACCCCAGAAAACACGGCTATGTAAACAAGCATGACCTCCAGACCTGCTTCCGGAATACAGGTGGCTTTTTGCACATTGTGGTATGAGGTGCACACGATACTAGAGCTTGAAGCCCCCCACCCCCCACCCCCGAAAAGTCCAGACCTACATTTCTCCTGATCATCCTTAATGGAAAGATCGGTTCATGTAAGGTTTCCTTAACAAAGCTTTGAACCTCGCATTTGAATTCAGAAATGTCAAGCGCTGTAATCAATCGACTCCCCTTTTGGTGTGACTCGCGCTGGAAGTTTCACGGCGGTATTTCCACTCCCATCCTGTGCTGCGGTCGGCGTGAGTCACTCGGTTGTTACTTTCCTAGCCTCTGTGAAAGGTCACGTTCCGTCATGTGGAATCGACCCGCAGCTGCTTAATAAAACAGGGAAATAACCGCCAGTTCAAAATAGCTCCGCGTCGGATGCAAGTTCTCACATCTGCTTCTGAAGGCCCGGGCTTGGATTTGAGGCTCGGTCATGTGTTCCTGCACGGGTGGACGGCGGCTTAACCGTGTTATCGTTTCCTTTGTTTTGTTGGTAGATAGTCTATATAAGTTCCAGCATCATGGTTGATGTTCATCTCGTCCCTAACGTTTGAACAAATTCTCATGAAGTCAAGTGTTTCTTTACCGATGTATAGGGGAAAAACAAAACCCAACAACCCACCCCTGGGGGGAAACGGAGCCCCCATTAACAGATAACTTCCGCAGCCATGTCAGTGTAGCTTGGCTTAATGTTTATGTAACCTGTTTGCACCGTGAACAGGATGTCTCGACTTGACCTCCTTAGCAGAACCTCAGAGCTTTGCTGTCTCTCTGTACGTGTACTGCTTTCCTGCAATAGCTTGCAATCTTTTTTTTTTTTTTTTTTGTGCAAAACCCCTTGATCTGTTTTCTTACAAAGGCCTTGTGTTTCCTTTTTAAACACAACCCGTGTTTGAGGAAGCCTCGGTGATTCCGAAGGTGTTTTGGTGATTTGCCCCTTTTATACTTTTTGCTTAGATTTTTGATTTTTTTTTGTTCATGCTCCGCATCAAACTAACCTAGCCTCGTAGGAAACTTGGCCCTGACTGGAAATGTGTGTGGGGGGGCGAATAATGGGCCTCATTGTAAAGAGCTTTGGAGGGATAAACATGCAATCTGAGGACCAGGATGGTCTGGTTCATGTTTTTTTTTCCAAAGGTTTTTTTTTTTTTTTCCCAGGGTTAACCTGAGACAAGCCAAACGAGCCTCATCGCTATGAAAGTTTTAAGGGGGAAAAAAATGAATTGGATCCAGTGTTGTGTTTAAGCTCAAACAGCAAAAGCATGGTTTTGGTTCTCTCAGGCACCCTTTAAAGGTTCTTTGGCTGGGAGGGTAGTACAGTGTAAAGTGGAACTTGTTTAAAGATTTACTGTATGAACTGTTGACCGCCCACACGCCAGTGAGGTTCCTTTAGTAATGACGGTAATCGTCTACTTTACTGAAGATGGTGTGAGATCGTACTGCTTCTCCATTTGTCTTTTGACATTGGTCTGCTCCACCGATTTCATGAAGAATGTCTGCCTTCCCTCGTTTGATGCTTTGATTCTTGTAGCCTTAGCATCCATTTCCTTTGCTACCTCGCAGCCAGGGATGATTTGATAAGGAACCAATTGGGTCCAGTTCCAAGGTGACATCTAATTCCAGTACTTTTACTTTTATTTCACTTTAAATAGCGCCGTCTTGGGTCGGTCTCATCGTCCTTTTTGTGTTTTTGTTCGTCTCACCAGCTTTCCTCATTCCGTCTTAAACTCCAATCCTGTCTGATCATTTGAAGGAACCGTGTCGTTTGCTGTGAAGCTCAGTTTATCCTCGTCAAGCACGTTGCTACCCAAGAAAATCGAAATGCCGTTCAGTTCGGGTCAAAGCAGGACTGGATTTTGCAGAATAAGTAAAAACTCCCCTTTATGTCTCTATATAATCCCCTGCTACACGAATGCACTTATCACAGAGGTTCACACGTGCTTGGATACCGTCAAGGTAGAAAGTTTTCTCAGTACGCCGGAGCCGTGATCAGACTGCCTGCTTCACGCCTGAAACGCCGGCCTCCCAGGAACTCCTGGAACCCAGGACTGTACTGGGGATGTGGCAATAACTCCCAGCCGAGTTCCTGTAACGTGCAAATAGGGTTGGTGAATTATTGTGCGTGTTTTCCTTCTCGCAATTTGGCGAAAAGTTTATCCCTTGCTTTTCAAAGATCTCGTTATCATAATGTATCATAATTCTCATCCCATGTCCCAGTTTGACTTGAACGCCTCTCGTATCATCTTGGAGGACCAAGAAGGTTCGATTCCAGGATGGCAACAGTGCTCCAAACTCTGTTTGTTTTTGTTTTTTTAAAGTGGTAAAGGTTATCTTGGGTCACCGTCCTGCTTGAAACCACTTGCCTTGGCGCGCTCCGTCCGTACTCCCCTGCATTCTTCCCTGACCTTTCCTTTGCGTCTGCCAGTCCATGTTTACTCGGCGAGCACCGGTTTCCATGTCAGCTTCTGTAGCTCTGGCTTCAGTGCTGACGGTTTAGATATAGTGCCGGGGCAGATGGGAAACAGCGCGCGGTATGTGTAGTCTGATAGCCCTGTGAGTTTAGTGTGTGTCAGCACCAAGGGATGGAGCTGATGCATTGTGGGTCAGCCTTTTATTTTTCCCCTCTATAGCAATAAAGACAAGTAATGTACTGTATAATCTGGTCTATATATATACACATGATATGATGTGATGCATCGTGATGAATGACGTAAGCCTATCTACAGTATTGTGGCACAGATGAACTAACTACTGCTGTACTCTTGTCTTGTTCAGCTCACAGCAGCGACTCGGAGGGAAGAACAAAGAGCACGTTTTTTTTTTTTTCTTTTTTTTTTCGCACAAACATCCTGAGCCGCTCGGGTTCGTCTAATCCACCAGCCTGCCTGCTCCCACCTTTCCTATTAAAGCGGATGAAGAGATTTAGATGCCAGGAAGGCTCCAGGTTCACATGTGCGAAAGTTGCACTGCGTGTCCTGCGTCGAGCTTATGGAAAATCTTCAGTAATGCTTCCACAGCTGATTACACAGCAGGAGGATGATGAGCGCGGTTCGGATAAAGCTCTGGGTGTTCAGCAACACGGTTGTCTTTTGTTTTGAGCCACCGTGTGCATGTGTGCGCTGATGCTGATCTTTCAGTGCTTCCGTCTGCCACCCAGATTTCCTGTCTCAGCAGGGTTCGCACCCACCCCTGTTCTAACATCATATTTCTCTAACCCATGATTTACTATACAGAAACTCAAGCCCAGTAAAGCACATTAATACAAAGATTAATGCTAGACGACGCCCGGTCAATTTGCCTTGATGCTAAGAATAGCTCTTCTCAGCGCTAATGGTCCCCGTACACTCCTTGTTAGCTCCATAAAAACACACATTTTTTCGAAATGTTTCACTCTGACCCTCTAGATGTTTCCAGTTCCGTGGAAAAGATTACGGAGCATCCTGTAGAGCGAAGACCGGGACGTTTTTTTTTTTTTTTTTTAACCCGTATGTATTTGTAACGTTTGAGTTGTTGCACGCTCTCCTGCTTCCTCCTCTCCAGCCGGCGTTTGTGTTATATTAGGCCGGTGTTCTGTTATTCTTAGCCGAGCAGGATGTTTATGTGGCCTCGGAGCTGAAATATCGCTGGCAGCGCTCGAGTGTTTAGATTTCAGGCACACGTCTGTGCGATCAGCGGACGTCCATTATGTCTGCGTGCACTCTGTCTGTCTCTCCTTTCCGTATTTCTCTCGGTGTCTCGTCGGCCGTGTTTCAGCGCCCCCATTAACCCACATTTACATTTCATAGTAAATGCCATAGATGATTGTGGTACCAGTGCGTCCTACTGTAATTCATGGTACTTTTTCTTTCTCATGCAAAAACATTCATGGAGCTTTTTTTTTTTTTTTTATCGTAAAGGAAAGCAAGGAGATGTTTCGTTGGTTAAAGTTATTTATGAGGCTCCGCTTTTGCCTGTGTGGTGATGTTTGGATTTCCAGCTGTTTTCTGTTAGGCCACAGCTATGCAGAGGAAGTCGTAAAACACAGGTCTGACTTGAAGATGTCTAACGCGTGACTCTCTTGCGTGTGCTCTCTCCCTCTTTCTCTCTCACATGCCCTTTATACATTATATATTTTAAGGTTAAAATGACATGAGTGCTGATAATAGAGAATAACAGCACTGGGATCTTTAACTGCTGTAAACGCATCACTCCATGTCCCGGGGGCTCTAACAGTGGTTAATGACACTAACTGTGGGTCGCAGCGTGGGTGAGGGTAGGTCTGTACGGTCCGCAGTACAGAGGAGAGAGCAGCCGTCTGCCAAATCCCAGAATCGGTCACAGAAGCACTTTCAGCAAGAAAACACTTTTGATCTCAACTTAAACAACACGCTGTGTCATCATTAATCGCTTCAAATTGCCTCCGACCCATTAAACTTCCCTTCACCGCCGTAAATTACACTAACTGTCGTGTGGAAAGATGTGCATTGCCCAGATTGAATAAACAAACCGATGAAAATCTGCTACATCACAGTCGTGCTGATATTCTGCACGACGGCACCCCGTCTCGCGGTTGCTCCAGCCTTTTCCCTTATCGTGAAACCCATATCGTATAAATATGGAAATTATGAACCGCGCCCTAAAATCTTCAAGCCCCACCCACGGTCCCCCCCCCCCCTCATTTCCCTGTTCCGATGATGTCGTCCGTATGGTCTGCATGTCTGACGGGTTCCTTCTTTTACACTAGGTGCACATTTCCTGTAGCTGAAGAACGCGCCAGCCATATTACTCAGCTCACTCTTTGACATGCCAACACCAGAGTTTCCCTGCACTAGCATGACGTAACATGATTAACCAACTAGTTATATTAGTCACTCGCACTTTTGACTATAATGTAAATCTCACTAGCGCATCATGACGATCACGAGGGGTTGTTAAACGAATATCATTTTGGTGTATCAGGTTTTAACACGTACTCGAAAGGCGTTTCAGTTCAGCTTGCACAAAATGACAT
The DNA here is from genome assembly GCA_011419295.1 of Clarias macrocephalus. Lineage (NCBI taxonomy): Eukaryota > Metazoa > Chordata > Actinopteri > Siluriformes > Clariidae > Clarias > Clarias macrocephalus. The sequence continues at coordinate 5,083 of JAAGKR010013203.1, forward strand.
GCCGTAGTTCAGGTGATGTGCTGTACATTTTTCTGTAACCGTTTTTTTTTTTTTTTTTCCAATGCTAAAAGCACGGAGAGAACAGCGCCATCTGATGGCTTTTTGTCCAGTCTGGAGGCGATGCAGGAACACGCGATGATGTTCGCTTCTGTCTTGAGCCGTGTGATGTACGTTGTACATGGAATGTCATGTAACATGACGACGATGAAAAGCAACATGTCTACTAAACCCAGCAGAACGATTTGGTCCGCTTGTGATTCTGATGTAACGTCTTTTGGCGAGGAACTTTGAGAGCTAATGATTCCTCAAGTCAGCAGGAATCGGTCCTACGGTGCGCATGGTCCGATGTTCTTTTCTAGCGAGTGTACTGTATCTTATCAGTCTGTATCAGATAAATGTTTAGGTGTTGTCTAGCTAAAGTAAAGGTCCAGGCCACACTGATGATGATTTAGATCCTGAACATTCCCGTGAGAAGATGTCTGGGATATTTTTCCTTTTTCAAGCCCCACCTCACCCCAGGCTTATGTAAATGCTTTAGTTGTAGTTTATTTAGCTGGGCTTGTCGTGTGCGTGTGTGTGTGTGCGTGTGTGTGTGCGTGCCCATACTGACCACTACACCGGCAGACTTTAAATAACTTCTGTGAGAAAGGAGCTTCAGCGAAGTCTCAGCTCGTACAGGAATAGATGCCCGTCCTCAACAACTCGGCGATATTCCTTCTTCGCACGAAACCATAAAACGGCTTTTCTGGGGTTTTTTTGTTTGTTTTTTTTATTTTTGGATGGGGTGTATCAAGGTCCAGTGTATTTTGTGCAGGATCAGATGATTGCAGCGAGCATTCTGCTGCAGAAACCGAATGGAAACGTCTTCGTGTCAGATCCATGTGATGCACTCCTGCACACCCACAGCTGTTTCATAATGACTGCTGTGTGAAGAAACTCACTTTATATACAGTAATAACATATACATGTATGTAGAAACACGCGCACCAGAGTGTAGCGTGTAGTGTAGACCATCGACCTCGTTGTGGTAGAACGTTCCGAGTGCAAGCGGCTGTGGTGTGTTTAATAAAAAAAAAATTTTTTTTTAAAGATTATAATGAAAATGCCGAGGCGAACGTGCAAGAGAGTCTTCTGTCGACTCAGCTGGATAAATTATCTTGTAAGAGACTTCTCGTATGCCTCAAACGCTCAAGTTGGGTAGATGCTAGAAGAGACATGGACAAAGTCAGATGCACAAATACAGGTTTCTTGAAAGTTCTTGCAAGGTTCTCCAAAGCAAAGATGCAACTCTTGTTCTTGGTAGAAGTTAAAAAAAAAAAAAAACAATATGGCTTTAAACATTAAGAGCGAAAAAGCTTCGAGAAGAAATTAGGATTTTTCAAGAAGTTTTGGATTTGTCCCTTCTTAGAAACCCAAGAGTTCCTCATATGGTGTTTGGTTGGCGAAGGGTTCTTCCTTTTTTTATGGGCTCTAATTGGAGTCCTTCAGGATTTTGAAGCATCCTGTACAAGAAGAACCATTTACTCTGTTATATGCACCAATTAATGAGGTAGTGGTTTGTTTGTTTATTTATTTATTTATTTATTTATTTTTAATGATTTGCACACATGCACCTTCTTAAATAAATAAATAAATAAATAAATAATTTTCGATGTAACATTGCATTCTAGCTTTCTATGCAGGTTCTTCTTTGAAGATTTTCCGTTCTATGGTTTGCCCAGAGGGACAAACCTTCTTAAAAGTCAAAATGTTCAATGGGAAAACATCTTCATGCCAAGGAAGAACTTCTCTATAGTAAAATGATCAAGTGTAACATCTCTGTAGTAAAACTATACGCTACATGATGCAAAATCTAAAAGCCTTAAGGCATTCCCAATAACAGCACCTCGTTTATAAGGTCCGGCAGGTTCATAAGGCTAAGGGGGATTTTCTTTGTCTGCAGCTCCACGTTCGTGCCGTGCCGTGAGATGACCGAAGTGATAATCAGCAGCACTCCAATGGAGGACATGCGGCTCAGCCCAAGTAAAGACCGTCTCACTTTCCAGGTAACCAACTTTTTTGATCCTGTTTCAAATGACCATAATCAGCACAATAACATATTTTTAAAGGATAAAAACATGGCGTTTTGCTTTCAGACACGAGTCATATTGAAATTCTCAGCTAAGGCTTTCCACTGTGGGCTTACTTTCACAAGTATAGGTAGCTGATTTTTTTTTTTTTTTTTTTTTTCCAAAATAACATCAAAGCCAGTTTCTCAAAATATTGGGAAATTTCTGAAATCATTTGTTTTCGCTTTCGAAAAATACAGACACTCTGTCGCTATGCAGATCTAGTCTAGTAGTGGTACTACTGTAGGGGTGCCAATATTTACTCTTCAACCATAACCTTTCTAATTTTTCACTTCACACTTCGGCGATACAGGAGACGTTCGCGGAAAAGAAAAGTTTTGTGAGGGAATAGAAAATCAGAAGTCTCCATTAAGAATTGTCTAATAAAGTAATGAATTAGAAGTTTGGGGAATCTGCACGTATCGTGGTAACGCAGTATCGTTGTGTGATCTCGCCATCTCTGCGCCATGTTTTTATAGACATTTATTTTACATGTTTGGTTTCCGGTAATGCATTAAAACGCCACCCTAACTCCTACTTTGCATATTACCCAGACTGCCTTTTCCGAGGATGCTTTTCCGTTCTTTGCTTAGAGAGCGAGAAAAAAAAAACCTTCTCATCTCATCCCAGCTGCAGCCCTCAGGGACCTGCTTTCTCTCTTTGTCTCTTTCTTTAGTGCCTCCCTTTCAGTGCTGTTATTTTTTTTTTCTTCTGCAGCACCAAGATACACACACACACACACACACACACACACACACACACACACACACAAGCTATTTTAAGACTGTGTGTGTGTGTGTGTGTGTGTGTGTGAATGTGATAATTGAGGTTCTGAACCATGCAGGGATTTGATGCAGCCATCACAGCTGATATAAAAGCTGACAGTCACACAGGCTGAGGATGTTTTCTCTCGTTTCTCCGAGACGGGCGAGTCTGGAAGGAGTGCACTCGTCCTCTGATGCACTCTGATGCCTTCAAGAGAAATTTATGTCTGGCAGTATGGTGTTGTGTTTCACACAGACCACTCGTCCTTGATGGATTCTAGTCCGGGCGAAACGCAGGACAGCTTTTCTGTCCCGTTGTTTTTTTTTTTTGTTTGTTTTTTGTTTTTTCCCCCCCGATTCGGTCTGGGAACCAACGTGCTGTTACAGGAAGTGTCAGGATGGTGTGAAGAAGCAGATTGTTCAGAAGTGTTTTATTCTTTTTATATCACAGCAGCTGCCCATGCTGTCGATAAGAGATGCAATAGTCATGCATTTTTTTTTTTTTTTTTTTTTTTTTTTTTGGCTCTTCGGGTGTTTGAGGTTGACGGCTTCAGATTGCTGTCTTCTACCTTCTTTCTCTAGATCATTTTCTCTTTCTCTTCTCTTTTTCTCCTACCCTTTTTCATGCCCATTCAGGCTCATATCTGAAAGAAAGTTTCATTTCTTTCCCAAAAGACGGCTTAGCTACCGCATTTTATGTCTACAACCTCACTCTTTTCCCATCCCTTCAGTTCACGTCATTGAAAAAGGCAAAGCTAAAAATAAGCCTCGGGTCCAATTCTCAGGAGATGTGAAGCTTTCAGGCAAATTCTCTTCCTGGGGCCAAGAACGAGGGATATAAATAAAAAAGCCGAGCATGCGTGAGACCTTTACGAGCCATGGCCAGCCGCCTTTTTTTTTTATTTATTTATTTTTTTTTACTTTTTTTTTTTATGTTGTTTTAGCATTATCACAGGTTCTCAAGCAATCTCGCGTTTTCGATGCGCACAGAACTCCGCACACGCGTCGACTCGCATCTCTATGGCGTCCACGTTCTTGTTACTTTTCCTATCTTGCGACTAACGTTTTAATAGTCGGTTTGTGCTTAAAAACTGTACCTTGTTAATACTTTCCTCTTGGAAGCTGTAATGAGCTGCAGCTATAAAAAATATACTTTAAAGATGTTTTATATTTTAAAAACATATAAAACATTCTATACAAAGTATCAAAATGTATAAAACAACTATTTTATATTTGCTTTTTGTTTTTTTAAGAAAATGTGCAAGAATGAAAATAATAAAACCAAGTGGGTTGGAACAATTATACAGCAATTTCTCAATTCATGATGAGTAAGAAAAATGTCTAGGGCTGCTCTTGGTAAACGAACCAACACCTTCTTAGTGGGGAATTTACCAGCGCTGTGGAATAAATAAACTTGTAACCTGATACTACAATGTACTGAAACTGGAAAATTAACATGGTTTCAATTTATCATAACGATCCAACACCAGTTCACTGTATAATGTGGAAACTTTTTGTTATAAAGTATCTGGTTCTGGAACTGTTTTAAAATGTGACACTTTTGATCAGCACAACTGGAAAAATAAACGACTTCTTTTAAAAAAAAATTTTTTTAATCCCCCTTCTTCCCATCTCACTCTCGCAGATATTTCCTGATCCATCTGATTTCGAGCGCTGCTGCAAGCTGAAGGACCGCCTTCCGTCCATCGTAGTGGAGGCAACCGAGGGCGAGGTGGAGAGCGGAGAGCTGCGCTGGCCCCCCGAGGAGCTCCTGATCAGACGGGGAGATGGAGAGGAAGATGAGGAGGAGGAGGAAGAGATCGATGGGAGCGTACAAAAGGGACAACAAACGCAAAGAAAGGACTGATGTGTACGCGCCTATGCACAAGCATGGTTTAAGAGTCGTCCATTGAGAACGGGATGAGAGGAGGAATGTGACAAGAGGCTGATGCTGATCTTACACCTGGTGCTAAATTAAAGCTTTACCAACACAGCCCGCTTATTATTAATACCCTTACGTCATGCAAGATAACTTTACACCGAGTTCCTTTTAAGCCTCGACACAAGCCAGCGTAGCCACCCGCCATAACACGTTCTCGTCTCTCGCCCGCTCTCGCACTCCTTGTTCTCGCACGCACATTTTCTCGCACACATTAATATCCATATATAATTCCGCATATGTTTGTCGGTGATTGAGGGGAGGACTTTGGTTGCCAGTTGTTGTTTTTTTTTTTTGTTGTTGTTTTTTCAACAAGCGCAATATCCCTCGTGATAGACTTTTAGATGATCATACTGTACACAGACAGTGTTTGCTTTTTTTCTGCAATAATATTAATAATATTAATAAACATATTGATTTTGAAGATTGATGTTGGGTGACCAGTTAAGTTCATTTTCAAGCCGTGTGTTCTAACAAACAGCAAAATGAAGCCATGAGGCTGATTTCGCACTGAAGCTCCAAACTGTCTAGGACGTTATTGCTAATTTTGGGTTTAGCCTAGTTACCATTTTGTCACCATGTATTTCTTTTCCCCCCTTTGGAACAGTTTTCCATTTAATACTGTATGTAAATAATTTTTGTACTCCGAAGTAGTCATTTTCACTGTGAATATCTGCATGTAGTTGCTTGTCTTTGTACTGTACATAGATCCGTTTCTTTTCAGTGAACTGACAAATAGCATGAAGTGGAAGTTAACAAAAATCCAAATCTGTCGTTTAATGCTAATCATGTTCTTTACCCCCCCCCCCCCCACACACACACACACACACACCTTCCGTTTATACATAATCCATTGCGTTTGAAGTAAAAATTAATATTTGAATTCACAGTGTGATTTGGAATAAATCCTCTTCCCTCAGTGGAAAGGTTACAAGAAGGTCACCTTGGCACTGAGAGCACCTTTGTATATTGACACAATGTCCAGCCATTATTTTCATTTCTGGTCTGTTTCTTGTCTACTTGCTGGCTATGTATAAAGGCTTTGGTCTCAGTCTGTGTATGTGTGTATGCGGGTGTTAAGAGGGTCAAGTGTGTTAAGTATGTGTAAGGGTCCTCTGTGTGAACTGCTTGTAGATTTGCTCTGTATTTTGTGTACAGCTCAGGGAGAATAGCTGCCATTTTTTTCTTGGTTATGATTTGTTTCCCCTCTTTACCATTGTTGTTGTAAATAAACATTTGGAACATACTTTAAAACTCTGTTGTATTGTTATTTTGTGTGTGTGATAGGAAATACGAGCATTTTGTGTGAATGTTTGAGGTAAAAATCTTTTAGCAAATTCTATCAACTTTTAGCATTCCGTTTATTTGTTCGTTGTAAATGTAAGCATTTAATTGGGTATATGAGGTACAACTAGTACATGTAAGCAATTTGTGTGAATGTGCGGAATAAAGCTAGGGAATGTTGACTTTTCTGGTGATTGTGGAGTAAAACTAGTCAAAACCATTTTTTTCTGAGGTAAAATTGCTTAAGTTTAGCGTTTGTGTGAAGATGTGAGGTAAAATTGTGTTGTAGGTAAAAGTGCATGTGTGTGTATATATGAGCTTCAGTTGTGTATATGAGAGGTACAACTAATCAAGCTAAGCAATGTGTGACACAAGATTAGGGAATGTTGACTTCTTATGAATATGAAGTAAAAATTAGTCAAGTGTAGTTTTTTTGTGATGTACTATGAGGTAAAACCAGTCAAATTTAGCTTTTACGTTAATATGTAAGCTAAAACTAGTCAACTTGTGCTTTTTGTGTCTATGTGTGAGGTAAAACTAGTGAATATAAGCATTTTGTGTAATTGTGTCAGGTAAAACCAGTCAAAGTAAACATTCTGTTTGATTTTGTGAGGTACAATTAGAACCAATGAGTTTTAGCACTCTGTTTAAATGTCTAAGGTAGAACTAATGAATGTAAGCGTTTATGTGAATGTGCAACAGAAGACTAAGGCTTGTTGGCTTTTCTTGTGAATTTATAACATTTTCTCTGAATGTGTCGGATACAACTAGTAAACATGAGCCTTTTCTTTGAATATACAAGGTAAAACTAGTAAATGCGACCGGTTCATTCGAATGTTTGAGGTAAAATGTGGGAATGATGTATATGTGTGAGGTAGAATAGTTATTCTTGGAGGTCATTTGTAAGACAACGGGGCAATTCTCATCCCCTTTGTTTTCTTCTTTATGTTCTGTTCATGTAAAACAAATATAACTCAAAAAACTTTTGGTTTCAGTTCCTTTTGCTGCAGCTTTAAAGCAATGTGGCTTGACTTCCTGCAAAACATTGTGTGTGTGTTCTGTGCACGGTATTTGAATGCATACTGTATTTAGTTGCACAAACCGCAATGTGCCTTCCTGCCTTCCCAAACTTACCTCGAGCCTTGCACACTTCCTCTGTGCAAGCTGAGGGCTTTCTCATTCGCGTGTCTTTATTTCTTCTGAGGGCATTAACCAGAGGTCATCTGTCAGCTCTAGATGAAATGCAGTAGTTAACTAAAGAATTCTTTTTGCTTTAAAATGGTGCATGCACAAGTTTGTGATGTTAAGTCTTAAAACAGTCTCACAAATGATATTATAAAAAAATAAATCTATGTATATATTTAAAGAAATTAAATAGATACACTAGTTAAACATATTTCGGATCCCCTGACGTAAATACCTGTTGTTGATAGTTACAGAATTTTTAGAAATAGTTAAAAGGTTAAAGCTAAACTGCCTGTCTTTCTGCATGGCAGAACTCTCTGTCTAACTTATTACTACAAAGAAATCAAAAATTTGTAAGGTTGAGTATCTCATGGTACACCTTGTTTACGCTAAGTTGTTTATGCTAACTTTTGTTGTCGGCCAAATACATTCCCTGTTTGGTAATCGGAGAGTGAATCACAGATGAATTCACTTATACAGCAAGTAGCGCATTAGTATAGCATTAGTAGTAGCATTAGCATTAATAATATAACATTTTGATTTCACTTATGGTGCAGGTTAATCTTCAGGCAGATATCGAAGTACTGCAAAAGTTTTTAAAAGTTATAACAGTTTGATGCACGCGCAGTCATATAAACCTTGTGGTTTATAATCTGGCACAAAACTGCTCATAACTTCACTTCTACTCAACATTTTGATTTCTTTTATGGTGCATGGTTCAGTTTTTATAGTGTATGCCTCATTATTTTTTAAAAGTAAGCCATGATGAGTCATATCTGTGTATTGAGGATTGGGGCAGCTTTTAACAATAGATGCATTATGGTTGTTTCTGTGTCTTCCGCATACTCTGTGTATACACAGTAAACTACAGTACTGTATCACGTTGATTGGCTCTGTTGAGTGATGCATATAACCATGCCCACCTCAAGGAAAAAGCATTGAATTGATTGGCTCTGTTGAGTGATGCGTATATAAATATTTGCTCCTTTCATTTCCGTATTTTCTAGCTTTTCACTAAAATTCATTATGGTGTTCCAACTTTATATTTGTTTCTGTCTTGGACTCGTGTCTTGCTATGCAACAAACATTGGTCTCTACTATTGTTTTATACACTGATCAGCCATAACATTAAAAACACCTAGGTTCTTGGTTCCCCCATGCTACAAAAACTGCTCTGAACCCTAAAAGCGTGACTCCACAAGACCTCTGCGTGTCTGCCACCAGGAGGTTAGCAGAAGATCCTTTAATTGCTCTATAAGTTGCAAATTGTGGCCTCATGGATTGTCCAGAACATCCCATGGATGCCCGATCAGATTGAGATCTGCGGAATTTGGTAGGCATATCAACAAGCATGTACTCTTTGTTGCCTGATTTATATATGATTTTTACAGATTTATCAATTTTTTTTGTAATTCACAACATGCATGTGAATGCATTCAGCTTGAAATTAAAATGCATTTGTAGGGGTATAGAACTACAGAAACCTACAGTTTAAAAAATTCCATTTTGATTGTGCTCCAACATCAAAGTAGGAGCGCTAGACAGTTATCACCTTAATTGTGAATAGCAGTGTTTCGAAGCGAAAGGAATAAAACCTTACCTTTCTAACAGATTATTCTTCATTATATCATTATTCTTCATATTCTTTATTCTTACGTTTCAAAAGTGTTATACTGCCGCCCTATTGCAGTCACAGTTCTGATTGATTGATACCTTTTCTATAACTATACCTCAGACAATAGAATCAGCTGTAGTTTAAAACGCAGGCTTATACTAATATCATTCTAATGCCCTGGTGTATGTAACATGATATATGCGCTACATGATCTATATTTAATAATAAACAAAGTAAAATGTTTTTAGACAAATAATATATAAGACTTAATGGTTTAGGGATTTTTTTTTAAAGGCAACATTTCTGTCATTTGTGTCAATATCTGAGGCTGAATCTTAAAGAGGGACATGTTTTTGTGAATAAATTAGGTAAAACTTATAAATAAGAACTTTTTGAGTGGATATATGAAGTAAATTTAGCAAATTTGAGCTTTTTATTGAATGCATGAGGTTAACCTAGTAAATGTAAGCCATCTCATAACATAGTAAACATAACCATTTTGTGTAAATATGTTAGGTAAAATTAGTAAATGTAAGCTTTTTTTTTTTTTTT
>JAAGKR010013204.1:0-14528 GCA_011419295.1 Clarias macrocephalus
TTGTTTATTTATTTATTTTCAAGGAAATTACATTTTAATTGGGGATTATTTTTAATTAACTAATTAATTATTTAATTTTATTTATTTGGCTGGGGGGGGGTCATTTATTTGTGAATATTGTTTTTAATCTTTATATATTTTTTATTTTTTCACATTTGGATTTTGTAAAATGTATTAATTCATAAAAACTATAAATAAATAAAAATATTTTTTATGGTTTATTTATCTCAAACTAATTATCGTTGTTTTGTTGATCTTTTATTTATTTATTTATTTATTTATTTATTTATTTATTTATTTATTTATTTATCCTTCAAAGCATTTAATTCTAAAGGGATATTTTCTCTCTCTCTCTCTCTCTCTCTCTCTCTCTCTCTCTCTCTCTCTATTTCCCCTCTCTTATTAATTAATTTATTTGCAAAGAAATACAATTTTAACTGTGTATTATTTGATCATTTACTAATGAATCATTTTATTTTATTTTATTGGCGGGGGTGGGGGTGACTTATTTATTTGTGAATATTGTTTTAAATCCTCATTATTTTACATAATAATGTAAAATATTATTTTGTAATGTACATATTGATTTATGAAAGTAAATAAAGAAATAAATAAATAAGCAAACATTGTTCTATATTTCATGGTTTATTTATTTCAAACACTGTTTTGTTGATCTTTTAGTTATTTGTTTATCCTTCAAAGCACACGATTCTAAAGAGATTTTCTCTCTCTCTCTATCTCCACTCTCTTATTTATTTATTTATTTATTTATTTATTTAAATAATTCACTATTTATAGTTCCATGTCAATCTTGTGAAAGGCAATTCCATGCAGAAGTCCGTAACCCTGCAACCGTTCTTTTATTAAACATTTGTTTTGTAAATCACCTTTTATTGTATTCTTTTTTTTTTACTTTGTAAACCACATCATATGCAAATGTTTATTTATCGATTTTCTTTTGCAGCAAACCAGTTTGCATTTAATTTATGTTACAGAGCTGCGTATTAAAGACAGTTAATGAGGAACGTTTAGCAGTGTATACTGTACACGTCTGTGTGCTAAACATCAGCGGAACCGCGGGACTAGGGAGAGACGATAGAATGTAAACATGTCATTAGTGCAGTTCAGCACTGCTGTGTGTGTGTGTGTGTGTGTGTGTGTGTGTGTGTGTGTGTGTGTGTCTTGTGTGTGTGTGTGTGTGTGTGTGTGTGTGTGTTTGTGTCTTGTGTGTGTGTGTGTGTGTGTGCATGTCAGTAATTACAGTTTCAGTTGGAGTTTGATGATTTTGAAAAAACAGTGATGCGCTGCTGACTGAAGATAAAAAAAAAAAAAGTTCTGATGTTAAACTCAGAATTTTGACTTCAGTTTAAAATCTGATTTCTGGGCAATAAAAATTTTAAAAGTTTAAAGTCAATAAGATTTATTATTATTATTATTATTTTATTTATTTATTTATTTTTATTTTATATTTTTTATGGTGGCCCTGATTATTTTAGTATATAATTTATTCTAAACTAAATTTAGTAACTCAATTATATATTGTAATTTAGGAACTGTGGATTAAAATCAATTGAAGAGAGATAAGCAATTACGCAATTTTCCTCTGGGATTAATAAAGTTCTTTGAATCTTTTATAAAAAGACTTTTGACATATACACACAGTCTTATGCAAAAGTTTAGGCACCCCTTGATAAGTAACAGATTTTGGTGATTTGTTAATCGAAAACATGTTCACACAGTCTCTCTTGGAAATGGAAAAAATGCTCAATATTTTCAGCAAACATTGAGGCATAGTTACTTCTTATGACATAAATTGAATACAAATTAAAAACATTATTATGGCACTGTGCACCCAGTTTGTGCACCCTAAGAGTTCCAGAGTCTCAGATTCTTTCTACAAGATTTCAGACCTTAATCAGCTCGTTAGATCTGATGCATCACAACCGCTGTCATTAGTAAATGCCAATTTCAAATACTTTGACCCTTCAAACCTTGTGCACACACTTGCAGACACTCAACAACCCTGGGTTCCTCTAAGCATCTGTGTAAGACTCTGAGAATGAAAGTTATTGATGCCCACAATTCAGGAGAAGCTACAAGAAGATAGCAAAGCGTCGTCAGCTTGCAGTTTCCACAGTGAGGAATGTCATTAAGAGATGCAGTTCAGAGGAACTGTGGAGGTCAAGATGAGATCTGGAAGACCAAGAAAACTCTGGGAGAGAACTGCTCGTACGCTGGTCAGAAAGACAAATCAAAACCCCCATTTGACTGTAAAAACCTGCAGGAAGATTCTGCAGACTCAGGAGTGGTGGTGCACCGTTGCACAAGACCTTCATGGAAGAGTCAGCAGAAGAAAACCTCACCTACGTCCCCATAATATTAAGCATGGGGGTGGATCTATCATGCTTTGGGGTTGTGTTGCAGCCAGTGGCACAGGAAACATGGCACGGGTGGAGGGAAGAACGGATCCCACTAAAAGAAGAAGAAGAAAAAGAAGAAGAAAACAGGAGAAAACGAAATACAACAAGAACAACACAAACAACAACAACAAAAAAAATCCCATCAGCCACAATTTAAGAATCAGACCAGCTGTATTTTCATTTTTTTCTCTTTTTTCACAACGACTTGTTCAAGTTCAACAAGCCTCTTGTTAAGAATGCTAAATTTCACATGATTATCCCATCATGAGCTCAGGAATCCCTGCAGGTTCGGCAAACGCCCAGGACTCACGCCTTTCTTTGTAAGGACAGCGGTTTCCTAGAAAAACAGGTCACACTCTGAGTAATGACCTAAAAAAGAGCAGGGGTCCTGTGGGGAAATACACAATTCCTACTTATTTTTCTGCCTCCAAGGACGAGGCTCCTCCATTACAGAGGTGTGCGAATTCCCCACGCAGTGCAACACTCACCTCGTCATGACCCGCTAATCCGCTGGTTTTATACGCGGAGCTCGTCTAAACTTAACATAAACATTACGTTTTTATTGCAAAGCATCAGATCAGAATTTCTGCCTCAGTTAAATTGTTTTCTTTTAAATTAAATTAGTTAAAGACAAATGATGTCTTAAATAATTTATGTACTCTACTATCCATTTATCCATCACTCCATTCAACCATCCATCCAGCTACTGATCCATTCTATCTACCCATTTTCTCTCTTCATCCATCCCTCCATCCATTCCTTCAACATCCATCTATTTATCCACCTATCAGTCCATTCAATTAGCAATAAATCCATCCAGCGATCGATCGATCTATCTATCTATCTATCTATCTATCTATCTATCTATCTATCTATCTATCTATCGATCGATCTATCTATCTATCTATCTATCTATCTATCTATCTATCTATCTATCTATCTATCTATCTATCTATCTATCTATCCCTTCAACATTCCATTCATTCATCACTCCATTCAACCATCCCTCCTTCCGTCCATCCATGCATCCATCACTCCATTCAACTATTCATCCATTCAGCAATATATCCACTGATCCATTCATTAATTTATTCAACCATCAGTCCATCCATACATTCATCTATTTGACACTTCATCCATCCATTCAACCATTCATCCATCAATTATGCACAAGGCATGAAGACCCTGGATGGAGTGCCAACCTACTGCATCACAGGGCACAAGCACACACACTCTTTCTTGGCTGTGGCATTATAGGGAACATGAGTCTTATGATTTTACTTTTATGTTTTGTAATTAAGTAAATATTTATTTCATATATAAAATACTACAGTACATTTATTTTTACTATTAAACAGAATTTTTAAACAACCCTCCTTCCATGATGATACATATTAAAATAATGTGTGGATATGCCTTGGAGAATCAAGATATGATGTTTTTGTCGTCCCGTAAATATCTCTCCGCTGGTCTTCTAGTGTTAGTGGTGTAGTGAGCATGGCAGGAGGTGAAAAATCTCAAAATCTCCGAACGAGGTGTTCTGTCCGTGCGTGACTCCACCCGAGAACCCACTGATCTACAAACCCTGACGTTGAGCATCTGCCTCACTTACTACCAAGCAGCAGGATGCTAAAAACACAGGCTTGACTTTGGCTCAGCGCTCAGATTTAATTCATCCTGTAGCTCGGCAGGCGAGGGAACACGGGGGAGACGCTTAAGAGGAGCTCAGAGTGGATTTGAAAAAAGCACATCAAACAGCCGCTGTCACAAAATTCCTCCGATACAATAAGGAGCTGGAAATGACGGCGAGGCTTTGATGTATAGTTTCCTCCTTCCTTCTCGAACTCAAATCTTATCTCTAGTAATGCTTAATCTAAGCAAGATGGGATCAGTCCCTAAAAAGAATTCCTGGTTCTTTTTGGGAGGCTGGAAGCAGTCCTGACGTGAGCCTCTCAGGAAGCGAATGCTACTGTAGCTTCGGAATGAAAGCGACGACACGTGAGCATTTCAACCAGACAGTGCTTTAGGAGAAGAGTAAAAAAAAAAAAAAAAAAACTGTCAGTATTCTGTAGGACATTTACTTTAGATTAGAAACCTCAAGCCTGAGCTTTTTTTTTTTTTTCTTTTTCTTTTTCTAGTTTGACACTGACTTCAAATCCGACATCATACTGAGTCAAAAACAACAACTAATGATTAATAAATGAATGATAATAAAGGTGGCACAGTGGTGTAATTGATCACCCCCTATGATCACTGGGTTTCCTCCACATACTCTGGTTTCCTTCTACAGTCCAAAGACATGCAGAGGCTGATTGGCATCCCCAAAGTAGTGCCTGTAGTGTGTGTGTGTGTGTGTGTGTGTGTGTGTGTGTGTGTGTGTGTGTGTGTGTGTGTGTGTGTGTGTGTGTGTGCTTGTGTGCCCTGCAATAGATTGGCACCCTGTCCATGGTGTACCCCACCTTGTGTCCGAAGTCTCCTGGAAGAGGATAAGTGCTATAGGGAATGAATGAATGAATGAATGATAATAACAGTAATGAAAAGAAGAAGGATTTATTACAAATTGAGGGCATATTTACTATGAGGGCCGTTCAAGTCAAACTGGGATTTGTGATGAAATTTCTCAATTTTCATAAATAAAGTCATAAACAATATTGATATTTACAGAAGACATTAACCACAGTATGATGATGAGACTCTTAAAACAAGCATTTTAAATCAGGCCGTACGACTCTAAATCGCCGCCGCGGTGGCTTGGAGTCCACCGCAGTCAAACACGTTGTGAAGAATGAGTGAGTGAAACACCCTGATAATTGACTAATTACTTTTTGCAGAAGACACACATCTGTCTGTGTGAACTGTACACACACTCATTCACCAACACCACGTCCACATTACAGGAACTCGGCTGGGAGTTATCGCCGCGTCCCCCGCACAGTCCTGACTTCACTACCTTGATGGTGAAACACTGGGTTAAGTGCATTAGTGTAGCAGGGGATTATATAGAGAAATAAAGGGAGTTTTTACTCTGGACGATCAAAAATCCCGCTTTGACTTGAACACCCCTCTTATTTCCCATATTTCTGTATAAGGCAGAATACACACTGAAAGCACAGAAAGATCAGACGAACTTCACACACAGGACGGAGGAGAGGTTCGACCCACTGAGACATCGTGTCACTGAGACATAATTAATGATGTTATAATAACCTAGTAAAAAATTTCAATGTCAATGTAAAATAAGGAAGTTTAAAGGTTCTAAACTAGGGTTTAGAGCAGTATTGAAATGTTTTGCTGTTGTGTGTCAGAGAAAAATGATTTGTTAAAGAAGAAGAATTCAGATTCAGATTCAGATTCAGATAATAAAAAAAAAAACGTTTAATGAAAGTCTTGTTTGTTTCTCCTTAAACAAATTATTAAAGTTATTTTTTTTTTTTTTACATAGACTTTTTAAAGCTTTACAAAAGCTTTTATTTGTTTATAAATGCACCGTATTTGTGAGGAAATCAGTAAATGCACATTGAGAATTTATTAAGTAGCAGTTGTTCTCAGGTTTCAGTTCTCAGGTTTCAGTTCTCAGGTTTCAGTTCTCAGGTTTCCTCTAACCCCAGGTAGAAGCACTTCAACTAAAACAACCATTTGCCTTTATTTTACCCTGGGCTCAGAGTACATGCTGTAACAGAAATGTTGCTTAGAACATCAGAGAGAACATCAGGAGAACGTTCTTGGGAAGTTCTACTTTCCCCTGCATGGATTTCTCGAATGTAGGTCTGTACTGTAACCTTTCCACTTTAGCGTGAGTGAAAAGTTTTGGTACTTCAGCGCCTCTTCAGGACCAGATCTCAGTGACCATGTATAGTATATGAACTTTCTGATTCTCCACAAGGGAAATTTGTTTAAAGTATAATATTTACTATGTACATATGCTGTGTGTAGTTGAATCAGGAATCGCTGAAGCAGTATAACAGCCTCCTCTGGTATTTACTCCAGGGTTAAGAGCGTAGCTTAGAGGATGAAAGACGACGGACGGACGCTTGGAAATTGCCCACGCAGCTATTGCTGACTCTCATTAATTGCTGGTGGGTGGATTGCGCCTTTGGCCTGGTGAGAGAAAGTCTAAAATCAGATAAAAGTAGCAACTCAGGCGTTATTTAAAGCGGAAAACACAGCTGCGCCTTTACAACTCCATCTTTTTCCGAAGGGGAATATTAACTGTCGTCGGGTTTTTTTTTTTTTTTTTTTTTTTAATCAAAACTTCATTGTGCTTCATAATTCGGGGCTCCCTTGCAAATCAATGAAATTGTATCAAAAAGTTGAATTGATGTATAATTTCCAGGCGATGGCATTTAAAAGATTTCTAAAAACAATCTGAAAATGGAGGCATGTGGTGACTTCATTTGAAAAAAAAAAAAAATAAATGTCACTAGTTCGCATGTGTGAAATGAGTTGATAATTGTCGCAGCTGCTTATTCAATCAGACTGTTTTACTTCATTTTCTTTTTAAAAAATTTAAATCCTGCATCTCGCTCGTTTCTTGGCAAACCAGGCAGTTAGCTTGCACATAACTATAAAGGGGATGCTGACCGCGAGAACGGTGATTCAGCACGCGCTGTTCATCCCGAAAGAGCATCTCGGCTAATTATAAACTTGATCAGAGTCCAGAATCTTTAATCCTTAGACCCTGGGATCACGACTGCAGCCCAGATGAGCTGATGCTATCAGGCATTAGCGTATCCATACCGATTAGTACGCAGCCCCCAAAGGGACACAGGAGGAAGAAAATACTAAAGAGACATACAGTACCAGGGGGGAAAAAACAAAAACAAAAGTGTAAGTAAGAAAAGTAAGAAAACAAACTGCATAACAAATACGAAATAACTGAAGTAACAATCGCACAAGTTCCTGCTCATGGTAGTGAACATAACAGCGTTGTACTGTACAGTAGGTGTTTTTGGTGTTTCCTTATAAACACCTTATTTTAAATTAGTGATGCTCCTCAGGCAGTGTGTTTTCTTACTGATCTCAACTAGTCATGATTAAACTGTTGTTAAACTCTTCGCCAAATCTGTTATTCGCACGTGTCTGACGTGTCTGACAACATTGATGGACTGCGGAAGATATTTTAGGCGGTGTGAAGTCTACAGCCTTTTCCCAGGTCGATACGGAGTAAAACATTTCATTCTTTTTTCACAAGTCAGTCTATTTGAAAAAGTGTTTTCCCCTCCTTTTTAACTGAGAAGGTGTTTTAAAGTGTGTGTGTGTGTGTGTGTGTGTGTGTGTGTGTGTGTGTGTGTGTGTGTGTGTGTGTGTGTGTGTGTGTGTTTTACATCCTGAAGCTGATTGGTGTTTTGTTTCTGGTCATAAATGCCGGGAATTGCTTGTGGTTTTATGATAGTCAGTCGCTCTCTCAACATCGAACCGTAAAAGAGCTCAAGGTTAGAAAGAGGACTGATGATGGATAAATCCGTTTATATGAACAAGTGCACGTGATGTGTTTGATTTCCTGCCATGGTGCACAATCAAAATGATTGAATTTGCAATATTTTTGTATGTTCGGCCAGCATGTGTGCTGTAACAGTACTGTATTATAGTCTGTACCTTTACAACGGTAAGCATGATACTGTAGTGGGACATGTATGAGAAATATGTGTGTATATATATAGTTGGACCATCATTTATTTTTCAACAGGACAATGACCCCAAACACACCTCCAGGCTGTGTCAGGGCTATTTGACCAAGAAGGAGAGTGATGGGGTGCTGCACCAGATGACCTGGCCTCCACAGTCACCGGACCCGAACCCAACCGAGATGGTTTGGGCTGAGCTGGACCGCAGAGTGAAGGCAAAAGGGCCAACAAGTGCTAAGCATCTCTGGGAACTCCTTCAAGACTGTTGGAAGACCATTTCAGGTGACTACCTCTTGAAGCTCATCAAGAGAATACCAAGAGTGTGCAAAGCAGTAATCAAAGCAAAAGGTGGCTAACTTGAAGAACCTAGAATATGAGATTTTCAGTTGTTTCACACTTTTTTGTTATGTATATAACGTATATAATGTATATAGTCCTCAGCAGTCGAATAGCTGTACCTTTTGCAGAATATCAGTCGGTATCTGATGTTGTTCCTGGCTTCTTTGCTGGCTTTCTTGAAATGTATGAAGGTGACCATCAGTCCTGTGTCATGCCAACAGTAAATAATCCCGTTGAGAACTCAATCCTCAAGAGGCGAGTGGACAAAAAAAAAAAAAAAATCACAAATTCTGACACAAACTCCAAACACTGATTATGTAAGAATGGGCTGCGCCATCAGTCAGGATGTGGCCCAGAAGTTGATTGACACCATGCCAGGGTGAGTTGCCAAAAGGATCAACACTGCAAATACTGACTCTTTGCATAAACCTAATAAAAGGCTTTAACACTTAGTATGCCAGAGTAACGTCTGACGCGAAGATCTAAAAACACAGAAGCAGCACATTTTGTAATAATTTATATTCGTATCGTTCTTAAATCTTACATCATCTGGTACCAGGACGTGAATAGTAAACCCTTTAAGTCCTATAAGACTCGACAAGGGTCGTCTGCGGATCAGACCTGTTTGTCCAGCACATCCCACAGCATCCCGACTGGATTGAGATCTGGGAAATTTAGAGGTCGAGGCAACACCTGGGACTCTTTGTCATGTTCCTGCACAGTGTTTGCAGCGTGTCAGGACGCTTTATCCTGCTGAAAGAGCCTGTGATCTGCCACAGTGTTTAAGCAGATGGTACTGTACATTTCTGACACTCCAAACACTTGCTTTTAGCACATATACAGCATATATATATATAACGTTCTTCACAGGTATTAGCGCAGGTGTGTTAATATTTTCTCACAATAGGAGGTGCTTACGCATTACCACAATAGGAGCAAAGCAAAGCATCAAGTTCTCCAGCGAGGTGAAGCTCCAAATACCTTCCTCTCTGAAGCAGTAATTGGTATAATTCTGTGTACGTGTGTGAACACTGCTGTGTCCTCAGTGTGAACTAGTGTTGCTAGAGGTGTATCTGTGAGCCAGGCTGTCAGAATGCGAGACAGAAAGATGTCCTTTTTTTTTTTCTCTCTTTCTTTTGTTGCTGTTTGACGTGAGGAAAGAGAACGAGACGTGAGTGTTTACTGATCAGATCTGCATTCAGAACACCGCTGTTCACCGGCTACTGGCTTTTCCTGTTAGAAAATAATAAGACTTCTTGTGTGACGTTATTTATCATGCAGCTTGAAGACATTTTAGAAGCATGACTCGGAGCAGCTCACTTTAAAGGAGACAGTCGTTGGTTGTTAAATTGTTGTATCAGTGTTAATTTGACAACATTATAGACATTGGCACGACATCGAGATTAAATACATTTTGAAAGATAAAATGACTTTATTAAGAAGACAGACATTAGACCAATATTGACTATAAAATGCCAGGATGATGCTTACCCAGGCGGCACGGTGGTGTAGTGGTCAGCACTGTCGCCTTGCACCGCCAGGGTCCGGGTTCGATCCCTGGCCAGGCTCGATTCCCATCTCCGTGTGCATGGAGTTTGCATGTTCTCCCCGTGCTTGGTGGGTTTCCTCTGGGTTCTCCGGTTTCCTCCCACAGTCCAAAGACATGTAGGTTAGGTTAATTGGTGTTTCCCAAATTGCCCGTAGTGTATGAATGAGTGAGTGTGTGTGTGTCTGTGCCCTGCGATGGATTGGCACCCTGTCCAGGGTGAACCCTGCCATGTGCCCTAAGTCTCCGGGGATCGGCTCCAGGCCCCCCGTGACCCTGAATACAGGATTAAGCGCTATAGATGATGAGTGAGTGAGTGAGTGATGCTTACCCAATGACACGCTGATGTCCCTTATCCTGCAAAAACTTTCGATGATTTGATTTATCAACTGACTTACCTGCTTATGTAAGGATAGACATTGAGTAACATAAATACTATAACTAAAGGTTGATTTTTGGTTGCTTTGAAGTTGTATTTGTTTTTGGTTTCGTTCATTTAACATCATCCCAAGGTAATTTTATCAGCATAATTCTGGAAGATGTTGGTTTCTTTTCTTTAACAGCGGCTCTGACAGCAGTTTGGCTGCAAATGACAGTTTTTTTTATTAATTATTAATGCTCTCTTTCTAATATGTTATCGTTTCTATGGTAACAGCTCATTCACAGGTCCTTGTACAGCGGACACTCCACTAAATAAAAATAGATTAAAAAAAAAAAAAAAAACTGCTGATGTGGTGAAGTCTCCAGGGTTACAGTCAGAAGTTAAGCTGTAATTTCAAGCATTATTTGAAGACATCATCAGGACTTTATGCTTCTTGTGGCTTCTTTGTAATATCAAAGCTGTATGTTTTTATTTATTTATTTGTTATTATTCAATTCAAGAGCGAGTAAAACATGGAAATGTTTACAAATCATGGAAATTGCAATGCGATATCATGAGCACTGTCAGAATAAATTACTGTAAGCCAAGATGAATGCAACAGATCCAAAGTAATATTTTTAAGGCACAGCTTTTTGGATAAACACTTATTTTTATGGAATACATATATCATTTTTTTTTTCCAAAGCTCATGCCACAAAGACTACTTAATCATAAAGTACAGTCCCAGTACAATAATTACATGATAATAGTAATTTCCTAAAGAAAACTGTCAGGAGAATGTGTGCATTAGAGCGGTGAACTTTATGCCATGTGTTCTTTTAAAATTTTTTTTTGTTGCTGTTTTTTTTTTCACTTTGTGATTAGAGAGGAAATAGGTATATTTCTGGTATGCATGTCGTGTTAACACAAAATGGGCCCATTAGCCTGAAATTAGGTCTAAAATGTGGAACAGGAATCGCACGGAAGCTTTAATTACCTTTGAATTGGAGCAGATCCAGACAGATCGTTTCTTTGCTAACGATCTCGCTGGCCTTTGTGTGTGTGCGCTGGCCTTAAAATAACCCTCAGTTGAATTAGCAAATATAAGTAGGGGAAAGAAATCTCAACCGCATCACTTCCTTAATAATGTGCGATGGCAGGCGAGGCTAATCGATGACAGAGAGTGTTGGGGGATTGAGAGGCGATTGATCACGTCATCCATGTTTGCTTCAATCAAAGCGAAAATCAGAGCAGTGATTAGAACAAGAACGTTGGCTGTTGGTATGTTAAAATGTGACGGGAAGCCTACAGTAATAAGACTGATTTAAATAAGCCCCAGTAGTTGATGGACACTATGTAGCGTCTTCTAGATCAAGCCGTTCCATGATCAATAGTAATAATCAACGCCGAGCCCATTCCTTTAAATCCCAATGCTTCCCATTATTGTAATTAGAAGGGAAAGTAATTGGGAAAATTATGGAAAGTTCTCAAGGGTGGGATTCATTTGTTGTCCATGAATATTGATTGGCTTACCCATAAGATGCTGCCGTACTTTCAAGGAAAAACATAATTGCAAGCAGTATAGTATATAATATAGTTGCAATATGCGGGCCCAAGCACCCTGCACCATCTTCACCCGGGCACAAGCAATTAAAGGGGATATCGCAATACCATGATGACATCATTTTTGGAAAGGGGGGATTTTACAGTATGTTTAGACCTCCAAAAATCTCCATATGCCGAGAAAAAAGGATCACACTATGATGTCACTCAATGTGACGTCACTCAATATGATGTTCCACAGAAAGTTATTACCCATGTTTCGGCATAAGGGTAGGGCATCGTCAGGGCTGACCCCTTTGAGAAATCAAAAATCCCCCTGCAATGTTGCATCCTCGATGTCTTGAGATCACATCGGCCCGGTTTGATCAGAACTACATGACATCAGCACTTTCAGACATCAGCGCTATCAAAAGAAATGATGATATAGCTATGACATCATCATGCTGATGTCATAGTGCTTGGGTCCTAATTTATTCATTCATTTATCTTTTCCAAGGTTTTCGTGGAGTCCATCCCAGAAACAGAAATGCACAAGGAATGGGACACCGGTCCACGCATTCAATCATCTAGAGTTTTGGAAACCTAAAACGTTCAGGATGGAAATGGGAACCACGAACCTTAGATTTATTTACGTTTACAGAGTCTGGCAGACTCTCTTATCCAGACTTACATTTATCACATTATGCATTTAAGCAACAAAGGGGATGAGGACCTTGCAGTGGCATCTTGGTTGTTTTGAGGTTTAAGCTCATGACCATCTGATCCAAAGTCCAACATCTTAACCTTGTAGTTACCTCTGTCCCAGATCCATGTTGCAGACAGGGTTAAGGGCGTTGCTCAAGGGCCCAATGTGTGGCAAGGGTGCTAACTAATGTACTAACCCGGTGAAAACATGTAAGAAATTATACCATATTCCATATTACACATGACCAAATAAACTAAATAGAATTTATAGGTAAAATAATCTCACTCACTCACTCACTCATCTGTACTGCTTTATCTTGTGAACAGGGCTGCAGGGGCCTGGAGCCTATGCCAGGAGAATTAGGCCATGAGGCGAGGTACACCCTAGAGTGCCAATTCATCACAGGGCACACACTCATTCACACACTACGGGCAATTTTGGAACACCAATTTGCCTAATCCGCATGTCTTTGAACTGTGGGAGGAAACCGGAGTACCCGAAGGGAACCCAGCAAGTACAGGGAGAACATGCAAACTCCACACACTGACCCCAAGGTGGGAATCGAACTCAGAGCCTGTAGGTGCAAGGAGACAGCGCTAACCACTACACCACCATGCCATGGCAAAATAAACATTAAAAATAATAATAATTCTGGTGATACAGAAATTTCTACACAAACTATTCTAGCACAGTATAAAGTTCTATGAGGTTATAATTTCTATTCATCTTTATGTATCTTTATGCATCATTCATTCTTTATGTATCTGACCAAACAAAAAACTGGAACATGATTCATCTCTGTTTAAAATTAAAATGAAATGGTTTCATATCCCACATTACCTCGACAGAATAGATAACATCGAATATATATATATATATATATTTTTTTTTTTTCCCTGATGATCTTTCCGTTCCTGTCATTAATGAAGTCATTCTAAAAGATGTTTGAATGATACTGACATGCACATGTGAGTTAAATCTCTAAAGAAGCAGTGTAGAAAAAAGATGAAAAAGTTCGGTTTGGTTTCATGCTATTTCTCACTCGCTCCTCTGAGCCTAAAGAGGGGAATCCCTGAGCCAAAACAGCAGCGCCTGACTTTATCTTCGGTGTAAGATGAGCCACGGCGCACACGTGCCTTCTTTTCCATCCTCCCACACATGAGATCCTTTGTGTGTTTCCCCGATTGCAGTTTACAGCCCTGGTTTTGTCACCGCACCGCAGAAGAAGAAGCCTGCACAGTGATGACTTGTGACACAGCAATACTTTCAGTTCTTGAGTGGATGTTATTCATTACAGTCCGAGTTCACAAGGTTCAGCCGCTTGAGTAGTCGAATATTATGTTTGTGTGCAGGGGAAGAAGTGTGACGTTAAAAAGTACAACCGCTTTGTGTTTTATCCTGTTTTGGGAAAATAATCAGCATCAAGCAGTGTTACTGCCCCCATGAGTGAGATTTTTATTTTCATACTAGCGTTAGTAAGCGTCATTGGTGGTTAAAGAGTTTGTAGAAAAAGGTTAAAGGTTAAAAGTCATCTGCTGATCTTTAATGTAATGAGTGATATTATTATTATTTCCTATTATTATTATTATTATTATTATTATTTGAGGTTGAAGTCCACGTACATGTCTGTGTGTCTCTCTGTCTAACTTATTAACACACAGAAATCACATTCTGTAAGGTCGAGTATCTGACGCCTTGTTTACACTAAGTTGTCCTTCTTTGGTGCTCAGACAAATACACTCCCTGTTCGGTAATCGGAGAGAGAATCACAGATGAGAAATGGAAAAAGTCGATCAGATAAAGATGAAGTTTTGTCTTAAAACGACTCCAGCGTGTTAAAATTCACTTCTACCACTTCAGCGCTGTTATTTCAGCCAAAGTGAGAATATGAACTAATCCCAGTAAAAATATTCACTTTATCTTTTCTAATTAATATCTATTGGTGCAGGTGTTTGTTTACATTGAGACAGTAGCGCATTAGTAGATTATT
>JAAGKR010013205.1:0-14515 GCA_011419295.1 Clarias macrocephalus
CACACACTCAGGCTCGGGTTTTAAACCACACACTCAGTCTTCGGGTCTTAAACCACACACTCAGACTCGGGTCTTAAACCACACACTCAGGCTTTGGGTCTTAAACCACACACTCAGACTCGGGTCTTAAACCACACACTCAGACTTCGGGTCTTAAACCACACACTCAGTCTTCGGGTCTTAAACCACACACTCAGTCTCGGGTCTTAAACCACACACTCAGACTTCGGGTCTTAAACCACACACTCAGACTTCGGGTCTTAAACCACACACTCAGACTTCGGGTCTTAAACCACACACTCAGACTTCGGGTCTTAAACCACACACTCAGACTTCGGGTCTTAAACCACACACTCAGACTCGGGTCTTAAACCACACACTCAGGCTCGGGTCTTAAACCACACACTCAGACCACACACTCAGGCTCGGGTCTTAAACCACACACTCAGGCTCGGGTCTCACGCCTCGCTCTCAAACCCAGGTCTGAAATCTCCCTCTCTGACTCGGGTTTTACACAGATGTAATCAGGTCTTAATGTTCCAGCCGCAGAACAAGAACATTAATATAAACATGAATGAATTAACACTTACTGACTAATCAGAGCACAGGGACTCATAAGCTTCACCATCAGCATTAGAAATAAATAAGAAACTAAACGCTAGCTGTATTAGCATGTCTATCTTTAGTATCATGTTGCTAATCCACAGGCCACACAAGGTTGGACCACAGTCAGTTTTATTGCTGTGAGCAGAGTGAAGATAACGAGTTAGCTGTACTTTGTCCCTTTATTATAAAATCTTATCTTGT
This sequence comes from Clarias macrocephalus, assembly GCA_011419295.1. Taxonomy (NCBI): domain Eukaryota; kingdom Metazoa; phylum Chordata; class Actinopteri; order Siluriformes; family Clariidae; genus Clarias; species Clarias macrocephalus. The sequence continues at coordinate 808 of JAAGKR010013205.1, forward strand.
AGCATGTTTTGCGCACCATAATATGCTAAGAGGGTAAACATCCTCTTTATGCTAGCATGGTGAAAATTCAAACTGAACTGGAGACTTAAAGTGAAACAAAAAACCTTGAGATTTCAGAAACAGTGTGTAAAGTTTAAACGGAGTTGCACCTTATAGCTGTGATGCGTTTCTGCTTGTGCTTGTAGTTTGCGATACGTTCAATGAGATCAGCTGATCTGCAGTGTTTAGACCTGATCGTCTGTGTTAACGATTCCTCGTGGAGGTTCAGTGTTCAATAATTCGCATTGCTGATGGTTGCCTGGCAGGGATTAGTCCTCATACCAGTTTCTGCTCTCAGATTAGACCCGGAATCTTTGGCCTACGTCTGCACTAATGTCATTAATTTTATCCCTGTGTCCGTGTGCCACTCCTGCAATGCAATACTTGGCATCCTGTTTTATTCCCCTCACAGGTTTAATGAAGATATTGAGTTCATGATCGGACACAAGCCCAATTTCTTCTGGCAGGCCACATGGAGAGTGATCAGTCCTCTCATTGTTCTTGTCATCTTCATCTTCTACCTGATCTCCACCGCCACCAGGGAGCTCACCTACATCGCCTGGAACCCTGAGTCGGTACGATGCTTGATGTCCAGTATAAATGGAATCAAACACTCAGAGTAACTGTCACCAAGCTCACACTGATTCTTGTCCCATAAGAGCCCGACTGGAAGTGTTTTATTCCTCTTCTATCACATCAACTTTATATCACGGCATCATTTTGAACAACACATTAACACAAGTTAGTTGTTGTATCGGTATAATAATTAACTTTTTTTTTTTTTATACAGAAACATTTTCCCAATTTAGAGGTCCTGCACTATCCCGAGTGGATCAATATCGTCATCTTCATCCTTTCTGGTATTCCTGCTCTGCTTATTCCACTGGTTGCTGTTTATAAACTCATCAGGAAGCGTTGCTGTGGGAAAGATGATACGCAGGCGCTGGAAATTTACACCGTGTCGGCTCAACTGCAGACAGAACCCAAAAAAGTGTAGAACAACAAACTGACCAGCATCATACGTACAGTATAATGGGGAAAGGACTAATCCTTATGTTAGCAATGAACTGGAAATAAACGTACTCTAATTGTGTCGGAAAAGAGCCCTGGAGCCTCCCGTGTGCTCAGATTCCTAAAGAAGTTATTCTCACGTTCTTATATAGAAGCCACGTTCCTGACCCTGACCTTTGATAAGTAAAGATGAACCAAACCTCGTTTTAACATGAATAGAGACACAGCGACGGCTTGCACAGCTCACAGATGTGAATTGTGTTCGGTTTCCTTCAGGTTCTCCACAAGGTCTGACAATCACAAAGAATTATGAATTATCATTATTACTTCTTGTATTTGACTCTCAAACGCTCTGAAATGATCTCTGTAATCAGGGGTTCAAGAAGTGAAAAAAATGAAAACTATTTAAATAATGCAGGAAAAAATCTCCAAATGCTCGTTTCCCTACCTGGGGTCACACCACCCGCGACGGGCCGCCAGACATCACAAGCATTTGTCTGTGTTGAGTCTGTGAGGATATGGGAATTATATTTGCATTATGTTAAACACGATTTTCAAAATAAGTAAAGGTGAAGAATTTCACCTTTGCAGTACCTTTACAATTTACTGCATAGAAAACTATTTTAAAAGATGAATTTATTCTGCTGTTCTGCGTATACGAGCTGGGCTGGGGTGCAGTGGAGTGGGGTGTTGCTAGGGGGCGCTGGGCTTTGGCTTTCTCCCGTCAAAACCCACAGGAAACTCCATGTTTCATCTGCTGGACGTTATTTTAGGCCTTTGATAGAGCTGTGAGTTCCACCTTTAACTAGGAGTGTTCACTTATTATTAAACATTAAACACTAGGTACCTTGCTGAATACAAAAACATATTAAAAGCAGATTAAAATCTAACGGTTGTGGATTGATTAAGGTCTTAATGTGACCGTTGATGTGACGCTTCATGTCCGGTGTGTATCCAGGGCTCGATCACATCCTGACCGTAACCCCTGTGAGGAAGGACATGCACTTGTGTCACTAATGTTGGTGAAACCTTCTGCATGAATAGACTTTTAAATGCACAGCATGTCAATGTAGTTGGATTATGTCCTACATAAATGATTTATGTGGCTGTAGGTCCTGGTTCAGCTCCAACCATGTTAGGTAGAAATGAAGTGTTTTATGCATCAGTCATTCTTTCCTCCCTCTCCTGTAAAACCAGCCTGTAAAATGGATATTACTGTAAACGTGATGCCTACAACAAATACTTGTATGTTTGAATGCTTGTAAAATGCGTTTATGTAATTAATTATTGTACAGTAAACACTGTTTATTTATAAATGCATTACATTTTGTCACAACTCTGTCAACAACAGTTATAAAGTAATTTGTTGTACACAGTAAATAAATATTTTTCGGCTGTAATTTTGGGCTCAGCAGTTTGATTTTGCTCGTGTCACACTGAATCCTGTCCGATCAGCACTTCAGCACTTCACTGCCGGGAAGTGAGAAGTTCAAGCTCCGCGAGTATGCATCAGCACTTATCTTTTTTAGACACTATCTCCATTCTGAAGATAAAAACGTCCAAGTGCTTAAGGTCTTCATTAATATATTAATACAGGGTTGAAGACCATTCACACACACACACATACATGTAGGTGTACGCCTATTTATATATACAGACATACCATCAGACTGCCACAGAAAGCAGGTCTCTTTGAGGTTTGAGGAGACGAAGCAGGAATGAAGCTGCCGAACCCGGGTCTGGATGACCGGATCCCGTCCCACGATGATCTAGAGGACATGGAGAAGGTTCAGGTGAAAGACCGTCCTCAGTGGGACAATAAAGCTCAGTACATGCTCACCTGTGTGGGGTTCTGCGTGGGACTGGGGAACGTCTGGAGGTTCCCTTACCTGTGTCAGAGCCAGGGCGGAGGTAGGACCATTGGGTTTTTAAAGAAAAAAAAAAGAAAAAATTTATATATACTGTTTTTACATATAAATGAACAACTAAAGGCAAATGACCAGAAGAACCTAAGAAGTAAACTGGCTGAGATTTGCATGCTGTAGTTGTCTATAACATCAATGCCATGTTCAGCCGTGTCCCTCGAAAATTCTGACCTCTCAGGAGGAAAAGAATAAAAAAAAAGAAAAATCTATTTGGAACTTCTGCTCATTATAAGATTTCATGTCAGCACAGTCGCTCTACAGTCAACAGTAAATTATATAAGACTTTACTACTAGAGAAGAAATATTGGTCAAATATAGTAAGTTTGATCTTAAATACATCATGACCTCAGGAATACTGCTGGCTAACTTGTTAGCTCAAAGCTCAAGCTCTCGTAGAGGTTTACATTTACCTTGAAAACATCAAGCTTGAAAATAAAATAATACTGAGATTAGATGCACCACTTCCCTGTGACGTTGAACGCAGTTTAATGTGTCTCCAGGAGCATTCATGATCCCGTTCCTTCTGCTTCTGGTCCTGGAGGGAATTCCTCTCCTGCATCTGGAGTTTGCCATCGGACAGAGACTGAGGAAGGGCAGCATTGGGGTCTGGAGGTCCATCAGCCCTTACCTTACCGGGCTTGGTGAGATTTATAATGAAACAATTCCACTATTTTCACCTCCAGTGGGTTACTTCAGGTGTCGGCTAATTCATGTTGCTATTTTAAATTCATGCTATCATTTCAGATCCAGTAGTGCAGCCCCATATATATGAAGAACTTTCACCACATAAATATTGACTTGATTTAACCTGAAATGTGAAAATGAAGACGTACCCTGTGTTTTTAGGCATTGCCTCCATGCTATGTTCCTCCATAGTGGGTCTGTATTACAACACCATCATCGCCTGGGTCATGTGGTACTTCTTCAACTCATTCCAGGATCCACTTCCATGGACCCAATGCCCCTTAAATGGAAACAGAACAGGTATGATGAACAAGGAGGTGATCTGATGAAGAGACTGAGAACTGAGAATTACTCCTCTCCTCTTATCACCTTTCCCTTATAGACGTGGTGTCTGAATGCGGCCGCAGTTCCTCCGTGGATTATTTCTGGTACAGAGAGACTCTGAACATCTCGACCAGTATTGAGGACACTGGCGTGTTCCAGTGGTGGCTGGTGCTGTGTCTCATCGCAGCATGGACGGTTCTCTGGATCTGCTGCATTCGAGACATCGAAACCACTGGAAAGGTAAAAACAAAAATAAATAAAATAATAAATAACTACATTACATGATTGTAGTAAATTCAGATTTTATCTTATTGTGGTTTTGTTGTATGACCTTTGGCTAAACTTTAACCGTAGGCAAATAATAAGAGTGCGCGGTAATGCCAGGTTCATTCTCCCTGCTGCTGACACCTGACCAGACCCCCAATATTTAACCAACAACAAAAGCAACTGACATCTATAAAAAGCTTAACATCACTGCAAAATAAAGGTGCAGAGTCTGGAGAACTTCAACAACAATGAACTTTCCTCACTCATAGTTGGCTCACCAAACTGTTTAATTGTAGAATTAGCAGATTCCCCTAATCGTTTGCTTGGATGGTGTAACCGTTACGTCTCCCTGGCTGGATCACCAAATCATTTATTCACAGATTCCACAAATTCCCTAAAAATGTAACAGTAAAAGAAACCACGTGTTGCTTTATGAAAGTTTATTCTGTGATATTTAGCTGGCTGTTGGAGAGATGCTAAATGATCATATCTCTGCCAAGTGGTCCAACAATAATCTAACGATAATAAGACCAGTGGACTGAAGCAGACTGACCCGCCTCTGTCATGTAAAAATGTCATTTTATAGTCATAGTTGGACTTACAGTATAACATCTTGTACAGACTTTCTGATTCGAGTGGATAATCTGTCGAGTATTTCTTCTTTTCTTGAGGCTGTTTACGTCACATCAACTCTCCCCTACCTGGTCCTCACCATCTTCCTGATCCGAGGACTGACCCTCAAAGGCTCCACTGATGGGATCAAATTCCTCTTCACTCCAGACGTAGGTTTCCTTTACTTGCTTTGAACACGGCACGCGTTCTCGCACGATGCTGGAGATGTGATACCTTGTGATTCTCTGTAATCGCCTGACTTTAAGGTGGAAGAGTTGCTGAACCCTTCCACCTGGCTGGATGCAGGTGCTCAGGTGTTGTACTCCTTTTCAGTTGCTTTTGGAGGACTCATCTCATTCTCCAGCTACAACCCAGTACAGTAAGTTAATCCCAGTAAGATGCCCATTTCTCCTCTGTGGGCAGTGCTGTTCTTCATCATGCTCTTCTCTCTGGGACTTTCCACCATGTTTGGCCATGTTGAGGGGGCTGTAAGGCCTCTGCAGGACCTGAATGTTTTGCCCAAGTCTTGGTCAAAATCTGTTTTAACAGGTAGGCTCATTCTAAAAGCTACATTTAGTTGGGTTAAACTCAGAGTGAAGATTTAATAATGAAATTGAGAAAATTGCTAAAATAATGAATTTATTTATATTAATAAACTTTAATGAATGACTTTATAGTGAGCAGTATTTTAAGTCATGGGCCTGGAATATGTTGTGTGCCATCAGAGAAGAAAAATTCCATAGATGTGATCACCTGGTCATTCAGCACATACTGTACATACAACATCAGCTGACTTCATGTTATTGCCACATAGCATTGCTGTGCCTACACTGTAAAAAAAAAGCGGTAAATTTTACGGTAAAAATACGGTAGCACCGTTATTGCACTGTAAAAAAATTAACCGTAAATTTGGCAGACGTCTACTGTAAAAAAATATGGCAACAGTGTTTTTGGTTGTACTCATTATACTTTATAGATTTTAATAGTTTTTTTTTTTTAACCTGGCCGGGAATCAAACCCAGACCCTGGAGGTGCACTACCATGCTTGCTATGCAAGTGTTGTCGTTGTTGGTCTTCCTCAGTTTCCCCACGTCCCCCCCGCACGACTTGCACTCCAACAATGACAACACTTATGGAGTAAACATGGTAGTGCCGTGGTTAGCACGGCCGCCTTGCACCTCCAGGGTCTGGGTTTGATTCCTGACCAGGCAAAAAAAAAAAGAACAATTAAAATCCATAAAATATGCAGTATAATGAGTGCAATCCCGGATTTTTTACAGTAAACTTCTGGCAACCACAGCTGACGTTCTTTTATCGTAAAATTTGCGGTTTGTTTTTTTACAGTGCAATAACGGTGCTACCGTGTTTTTTTACGGTAAAATTCTGACAACCACAGCTGCCAGTTTTTTACCATAAAATTTACTTTTTTTTTTTTTTTACAGTGTAGACCTGAGCAACTGAAGCAACCCCAGATTATGTTATTTACTGGAGAGTGCTTTGAATTAAAACAAACACTGATATTTTTAATACAACACTTCAGAATTTATTATGTGAAGTGAAGTGAAGTGAAACTCTGTGCAACCCTGCATAAGCCCCTAAAAGAGAAGTCCCCACAGCTTGTGTATCCTCCCAACTGTTCAGTGGACGTTAACTTCATCACCACAATCTGGGTACCACCCATCCCCCTGGACAGTGAGGACACATATGATAGAACTCCAAGTTCATTTCAGTATTTAACATAATCCAATAACATAATCTCAGCAGCCAATTAGAAAGTTGAGTCTGCTGGGTCTGAACTCCTCCCACTGTAACTGGATCCTGGACTTCTTGACTTTGAGAGCTGAACCAGTCTTAATCACGAGGAGCTCCTCTCCAACACTGGGGTCCCCCAGGGCTATGTGCTCAGTCCATTGTGTTCAATCTGTTGACTCACAACTGTGCGGCAACACATAGCACGAAGCACATAATAAAGTTCATCACTGACCATGGTGGGTATCATCAACAAGAACAGCTAACAGCGGCTAACGGACTCGTGCAGAGCCACCAACCTGTCTCTGAATGTGGATAAAACTAAAGAGAAGTTTGTTGACTTCAAACGAGCACAGGAGGACCACTGAAAATCAGTGACTCCTGGGTGGAGATCATCATAAGCACAAAATTTCATGACGTCTACCAGACGAGAACCTCAGCTATTCCATCAACATCAGCTCTTCCATCCATCATAGACATGTACACCACACACTGCATCCACAAAGCCAACCGTCAACCCACTCTAATACACACATACACACACACACCTCTCTCATACACACTCTTTACCCTTCTGCCATCTGGAAAAAGGTACCAAAGCTTTCAGGCCACGCAAGCAGGCTGTGTAACTGCTTCTTCCCACAAGTAATTTGACTTCTTGAAATGCATGCACCAACTTCACCAACACACACATTAACAAATTAAGCTTCATGTAGTCCTGTGTTGTAGTTTGTTTTTCATAATTTACAGTTCTGTGTTGTTTTATGTCGCGCCACAGGCCATCAGGGACGTTGTTTGGTTTCACACTGGACTGTACCGGCTCTGTATCAGCCATTGACTCAACAAATTCTGGACTGTCTTTGTTGCAGGTCTGACATGTCTGGTCTCCTTCATCATTGCCCTTGTGTTTGTGCAGTCTTCTGGAAACTACTGGCTAGCGCTGTTTGATGGCTTTGCAGCATCTATCCCGCTGCTCGTAGTAGCTTTGTGTGAGCTCCTTGCAGTGGTTTACATCTACGGCATTGACAGGTGTCCAGGTGTCCAGTTACTCCTGTGACAATGTCATGTCTGGCTTGGAAGCTCCAGGTTAACCCAATTCTTTCACATCAGGTTTAACAAAGACATGGAGTTCATGGTTGGTCATAAACCCAACATCTTCTGGCAGGCTACGTGGAGAGTCCTCAGTCCTCTCATCCTCGCCGTCATCCTTCTTTTCTACCTCATAAAAACTGTTAGCACGAAGCCAACCTACATTGTCTGGGACCCTGACTCGGTAAATGCTCTTTAAATCTATAGCACTAGGAGAAAATGTTCACAGGATGTCAGTTATTGATCGAGTAAAAAAAAAATGTAAAATGAACACTGTGAAGTAATAACATTTGACTTTTTGAATAACATTTGAATGTTTTCTTAAGATTTAAGTTACCGCATCACATCACTGCAGGATGCATCAGTGTACGAGATACTTAACAGAAACTAAGTAGCAAATATAATAAATATCACTTTAATTACCGGGAAATATAATGTGAAATATGAAATGTAAATAAATATATGCATTACACTATTATTAACAAATATACATAGCAAAATACTTGGACTTTAACATTTAGAAAGCGTTCTGAACACCTTCAATTGTTAGATTGTTAGAAGCCTTTATTGCCTGACAAAAAAAATAAAAAATGGCATCCACGCTGATATTTAATTCATGCACCTTTAGCTTTGATTACACACACACACACACACACACACACACACACACACACACACACACACACACACACTGTGTAGTCCATGTGTGAAATGATTCCTCTTCCTCCCAGAAACCCTCCATAGATGTGATGTGCTGGTGATTCAGTACATTCAGGTGGTCATGTGACTTCATTTTATCTCCACATAACGTTGCTGAGTCTCGACCTGAGCGACTGAAGCGACCCCAGATCATAACACTGTCTCCAGAGGCTTGTACAGTGGATGCTATGCATGATGGGAGCATCGCTTCATGCGCTTCCCTTCTCACCCTGACACGCCCATCACTCTCGAACAGACTCAGTCTGGACTCATCAGGTCACATGACCTTTATACATCACTCCAAAGTCCAGACTTTATACTCCCTAGCAAACTGAAGTCTTTTTTTCTGATGAGTCTCACTAACGGGTGGTTTTATTATGGACACACAGCTGTTTAGTCCCGGTCCCGTGAGTCCTCATCACACTGTGTGTGTGTGTATTGAAACGCTCGTACTTTTTATTAAACATAGCTCTGATTTTACTGGACATTTTTCCCCACTGCCACCTCACCAGGTGTTTAAATGATCTCTCATCATGCTTATTCAGGATGGTTATCCTTACAGAGTATAATAATGTATTGATCAGATCTTAACCCAATTCCGGTCATTCCAGCTTTTTTCCCTTAGTTGTTGTTTTTGCTTGGTGCAGGGAAATAATTTTGAACCCTTTTGAAATGGTGGCGTTTTATTTTTGGCCAGGCTGTATAGGTGGAAAATGGATGGAAACGATGTCAAATGCAAATATGTACCTGATCTTTTAAACTTTCTTCTCGTTGCTTTCCTATAGCCGGGTTTCCCAGCACTGGCCGAAGTGACTTATCCTGACTGGATCAGCGGCATCATATTCATCCTGGCTGGAATTCCTTGGCTCTGTATTCCCGGAGTGGCTCTCTTTATGTTCACATGGAAGCGTTATTGTAAAAGACATTCAGAACAATCAAGCCTCCGCATCATATCTGATAAAGTGCCCAAGAGCACAAACACACCATGAAGTCACAATAAAAAAAGAGTAAAAAGCTGAGTTGGGAATTTGAATCTGTCTGTCATCCTGTATGTGTGTTTTGTTGGATTTTTGTATTTGCGTCTCTTTGTGTGTACATACCGTTTAAGACAGAATGAGCTCGTTGTTTTTTACAAGACCAGACGCTTTCTGCATCCTGGGAAACGGTGCAAATAAAAAGTTCATATAAAAACCTAATGTGCCTTATAAAACATTGCGGCTGTAAAGGTGTATGACCTTTGCTTTCATAAAATCCTGTGTTACATTTTTAATCATTTTTTTATATGTGAATGATTGTGCTGTGATTTGGATCGACTGTTCAGGTTATCCATTAAACAAGTGAGGAATATTCTACCAGAAACACACAGACCTTATTGGTCGATTCTCCAAAATCAATAAAAGCCACAGATCAGAAGTTATCACATCAGAGAGCCGGAGAAGAGGAACTATTAGGAAAATACGTACAGTAATGGAGGACAGAGGAGCTGAGGAAGAAACCAAAGAGAGGCCTAAATGGGACAACAAAGTGCAGTATCTGCTCACGTGTATCGGATTTGCCGTGGGACTCGGGAACGTGTGGAGATTCCCGTATCTGTGCCAGATTTACGGAGGAGGTAAGATGAGGGGTTTTGTAAAGAAGCTGCGTCTGTGGATGGAAGTTCTCATCTCTTGTTCGTGGTAATCTATTTTTAATCTTAAAGATTTTTTTTACATTTCAAGGACAGGGGGCAAAAACATCTGGTTACAGAAAAACTTTGAAGTTGAGAACTGTTGTTAAAAAAAAACACATCCCTGGAGTGTTTTATTCCTCTTACACCAAGAATTAATGACTCTAATTAAAGAAGACACAACACCATTTAATCCACTTAAAACAAACCAGTTCCAGTTATGACTTGTGTTATAGCAGCTATAAACAGACTTTATTCTCTCTCTTCAAATTAATAATAACCTTTTAGAAAAATGAAGCTTCTCATGATTTGGAATCAGTTTATTATCATCAGAGTTTATTGTACTGTACATGTAAGTATTTACTGCATGTGGATTCTTACCATCTAATCATTACGAAGCACCTCAAAGTCACACACTCCTGATCCGCTAGGCTCCATCTCAAGTTTAGGGCACTTATTTGATTCTATTTTATTTTATTTTCAGGGCTTTAGTGGTGCTGTGGTGAGGAAAAGTTTCAGAATTTGTCAGAACAAAGATTTTCACGCTAATGATATGAGAAATGAAAAGCATAAATATTAAAAGGAGCCTGGCAGTAAGCGATGGACTTGAGCCCTGGGTAGCAGGAGGATGTGGACTGGGTGTGATGGTGAACACGGGTGTAAACGAAGGTGTAGGAACGCTGACGTGAGGCTGACGTGACGCTGACGTGACGCTGCTGCGACGTCCACCTGAGGACCTGCCCTGCAGGCCGATGCTCCCACTGTAACATCTGCTCGGTCTTGTATTTGTTGTTGTAGGTGCAAACAGGTGTGATGTTGGTTCTTTTACAGACTGCACTAGTCAAGGAAAGAGTCAAATCTGTCATTTACACTGAAATGGCAATTCTTATTGCGTACAGTAAATCAAATCAGTCAGACTATTTTATCGAAACACAAAATTATTCCTGAAACTGCGGAGAATAAAAGAACACTCTTACGTGTATTGTGTATTTCGGCTATAGGACATGATTAGATTAGATTAGATTAGACATAGTATAGATATATAATGTTATAGTAATGTACAGTATAATGTACAGTACAATGCAGTGTAATGCAGGAACTGTACAAACGTTGCAGTGGATTAACATGTCTGTAAGATTACATGCCTAAAAGTAACCGGATGTACATATGTACATGTGTGAGCTGTGAATTATACAGTATATACAGAATGAACACAGGTGGAATATGCAGTGGTGTAATGATGAGCTTAATTACTGCAGAGGCGTAGTGCAAATGCCAGGTTTTATTATTTTTTGGGTCAAAGGAACAACCAGGAAAACATGTGATCGTGTTTCTGTGCTATTTTTTTGTACTTTTTGCTCAGTCATGTTTGTATAGTTAGAATGAAATAAAATTCATTCAGTTCATCATTTTGCCTGGATTGTGCTGAAAAAAAGAGATACATCACTATATACTGTACAATCTTGAGCCTTATATATTGTATTTAAAAAAACTGCTAAATAAAAAAAAATTACTAAAATGCTCAAGGGCTACCATGAGAAGCTGGGAAACTATTCGACTACACACACACACACACACACACACACACACACACACACACACACACACACACACCACACACCAGGAGAGAGAGAGAGAGAGAGAGACCTTACTCCAGGACTTGACTACACACACACACACACACACACACACACACACACACACTGAGACATGACTATCCAGGCCATGGAAGCACATCACTGGACCATGGAGAAATACTCAAGTTCTCCATAATCCTGACCTTCATGGATAAACACCTCAGTATCCATGTTGTCCTGCATGTTGTTGTCTTTATGTTCAGTTCAGTCCATTACTGCACATGAATTTCTTCATACTTTGAATATCCCATCTGTGTTAGCAGGCTGGCGTCAGGGCGCAGGGTGAGTTATTATACAGCGCTCCTGGAGCAGACAGGGTTAAGGGCCTCGCTCAAGGGGTCCGACAGCGATGATCAGGTGGATCTGGTGCTCGAACCACCGACCTTCTGATCAGTAGCTCAGAACCTTAACACACTGAACCAGGCTTTCAGTTAGCTGATCAGTTAAATCTGAAACGTGGCACAATGTGGTTTTCCAGGACCAGGGTTGGAAACCACCGATCCAGACCTCCAAGTTTCCACTACAGAAACGCTTCAGTCCTCCACTACCTGGAGCTGAGAAACACACAGCGCTCAAATATCACGGCTGAGTTTAATAGCTCATCCACAGCAGCATAATGGAAGATTTTACAGGGTCACAAACTCCTCACTGACCAAACAAAAACATCCCGACTCCATCTCACACGTCAATAAAACCTCAGTGTGTTTTACTGCACACTTACAGTGTCATTACAGCGGGATGGTCTGCCATTATACCCAGCTTTAATGATATTCTGAATCACTGAAGGTCAAGACCTTTGTCAATACACATCAAACCTGCTCTCTGGTCAAAATCAACACATTAATGTTTTACTGTGATGTGTAAAATGTGTGTGTGTGTGTGTGTGTGTGTGTGTGTGTGTGTGTGTGTGTGTGTGTGTGTGTGTGTGTGTGTGTCAGGGGCGTTTCTAATCCCATACCTGATTGCACTGGTGTTTGAAGGATTACCTCTGCTCTACCTGGAGCTGGCGATTGGACAGAGGCTCCGTAAGGGAAGCATCGGCGTGTGGAGCTCCATCTCACCTTACCTGAGTGGAGTCGGTCAGTCCAACCTCAGTCCAATCACATGGTACTCAGTCCGAGTGATCATAGTCTAATCACAGTTTTCACCTCTCTTTGTCTGTGTGTGTGTGTGTGTGTGTGTGTGTGTGTGTGTGTGTGTAGGCATGGCCTCGATGGTGGTCTCATTCCTCGTAGGAATGTTCTATAACACCATCCTGGCCTGGGTCCTGTGGTACTTCTTTAATTCCTTCCAGGAGCCGTTGCCATGGTCACAGTGTCCTCTGAATGAAAACCAGACAGGTATGCACACACACACACACACACACACACACACACACACACACACACACCTACACAACCCTACACACACACAAACACATAGTGATGGATCCATTGTGTGTGTTGTTGTGTAGAGTACGTGTGGGAGTGTGTGATGGGGACGCCGGTGAATTATTTCTGGTACCGTGAGACACTGAACATCTCTCCGAACATCGAGTCGAGCGGCTCGCTGCAGTGGTGGATGGTGGTGTGTGTCGCTACCGCCTGGGCCGTCGTCTACATCTGCTTCATCCGCGGCATCGAGACCATCGGCAAGGTCACTGCCACAACGCTACAAACACCTACACAACGCTACACAACACTACACACCCCTACACACACCTACACAACGCTACACAACACTACACACACCTACACACACCTACACAACGCTACACAACACTACACACACCTACACACACCTACACAACGCTACACAACACTACACACACCTACACAACACTACACACACCTACACGACGCTACACAACACTACACACACCTACACACACCTACACAACGCTACACAACACTACACACACCTACACACACCTACACACACCTACACACACCTACACACACCTACACAACGTTACACAACACTACACACACCTACACACACCTACACAACACTACACACACCTACAC
>JAAGKR010013206.1:0-7500 GCA_011419295.1 Clarias macrocephalus
CATAATTTGTTCCGGAAGCAGGCTCGTATTCCAAAAACACTCGTAAACCAAATACACTTTTCCCATAAGAAATAATGAAAACTGTAATTATTCGTTCTACAGCACAAAAAAATAAATACATAAAAATAATTAACACAATATATAAAGTACAAATAAAACAAATTAACCTGCACTTAACATTTAAAAAAGGTAAAAATAAATCCAGACAGATAAGTGTTTCTGTTTGTGCGCGCAGGCGCCGTGTATTTGTGTGTGTGTGTGGAATTCGCCCCTGGCCTCGTCTTAAACAGTAAAACTCCTCCTTCCTCCCCACACCTCGCTTTTTAAGTTTCACAACTAACACACACAATACAAAGACAGTTTTATCAGCAAAAAAAAAAGAAATCTCTCTAATGATACTCGCGTGAGCGCATACTAACGGAATCACTGCTGTAAAGTAAAAAATAAAAAATAACAAATGAACCAGCACCTTACCTTTGAAAAGAATCATGACAGAGCAGAGTTTTCTGTGTAAATAAAGCGTGTGTGTGCAGCCGGGGAGAGAGAGAGAGAGAGAGTGTGTGTGTGTGTGTGTGTGTGTGTGTGTGTGTGTGGGGCACAGTGTCAAATTACGCACGCGCGCGCACACAGAAGAGAGAGAGAGACGTTGATTATACCAGTAAGAGACGAGCACTAAGACGCAGCAGGAGAGACGATTACCCATAATTCCCGCAGCGCAAGAGAGAGAAAAATCATTGGCTCAGTTGTGATCACTTGCCGCTCGGTGTCAAAATAAGAGTCGCATGCGTGATACATGATACTCAGCGCTCGTAAACTAAGACTTGCTCGGTTTCCGATTCAAAATGTATTAAAAATCTTTGCTCGGTTTGCGGAACACTCGTAAACCACCTTACTCGCAATCCGAGGTTCCACTGTATATACACACTATTGAATGTGCTCCCACGCATTATAATTCTGTTTAAATTTCAATCAAGTTCATCAATATAGAAGATTATGATTTATGACAAGTAGTCATTTGCCATCATTTTCTCATGTTACGCAGTGTGTACTTGTTAGCACTACAGAAGGCAACTGGGTTTTAGTTAGAGGTATCAGAGTAAAGAGAACTGAATACAAACGCACCCCACACTTTTCAGATTCTTATTCGTAAAATTAAAAAAAAAAAAAAACAATGATCACTTATTTATTTTCTTTCCACTTTAAAATAATGTGCCACTTTGTGTTGGTCTATCACAGAAAAAATCCCAAAGAAAAAATACATTTACATTCATGTTTGTAACGTGACGAAATGTGGAAAAGTTCAAGGGGTATAAATACTTTTGCAAGCCACTTGTAAGTACGTTTCAGAGAACATACAGTACTTACAGTACATGTGTCAGACGTAACATTATAAACCCCGACATGTGATTATCCAGTCACAACGACACAGCAAGTGAACCGTCAGCTCTAGAAACTGATGAAGCTGACGAGGGGAAATGGCCAAGCGTAAGGATCTGAGTGACATTAACAAGGGCAAAGTAGTGATGGCTCCAAGGTATCAGGATCAGGGTATCTCCAAAACAGCAGGTGTTCCTGCTATACGGTGGTTAGTACTCTGGAAACGTGGTCCAACCAGTGAACCAGCGACAGGGTCATGGGCAGCCAAGGCTTACTGATGCATGCAGGAAATGAAAGCTACTCTGTCTGTAGTCCCAGTGCTTGGTGGGTTTCCTCCAGGTTCACCAGTTTCCTCTCACCGTCCAAAGACATGCAGGTTAGGCTAATCGGTGTTCCCAAAGTGCCTGTAGGTTCTACCACATCATAAAAATGGGAATAAATACAAGACAGATGGATTGATGTTTTTTTTTGACATATATAATTGCTGAAAAAGTTGATTCATCTGAGGTTCTGCTTGGCCTGGTCTGATGAATCATGTCTTCTTTTACATTTTGTCTGGGTTGTCTGGGTGTGTTTGTACGGAAAGAAGGCAATATATATTTTCTGCTAATACAGTATAAGCGCAGCTTCAGAGGTCTACTGGAATCCATGCCATGATGGATCAGGGCTGTTTTGGCAGCACATGTGGAACATATACATGTTACTAATCAGGTGGTTTTAATATTATATGGACTGTGATGTTACATTAATGTTACATTCTGAAATCTTGTAAGAATGTTGGCCAAATAGAAAATAGATAGAAATTGAGCTTTTAAAGTTGTAAATAGGTGATAAAATAACCTTCATGCAGTATAATGGGTATTATTTCAGTACACGATACTTATACAGCTGGTATAAAGTAAGAAAAAAGGTGAAGGTAAATATTAACTTTCTGATGTAACATTATATGTGTTAGTACACTGTAGAGAGATGATGAAGAAAAGGGATAGTGTTAAACTACACACACACACACACACACACACACACACACACACACACACACACACACACACACACACACACACGCACTCCTGGGCCATGTTCCAGTACACTGAGAGAGTTGCTCTCGTTACGTCCTCTTTGCAAGATGGGACATGTAGACTGAAACTGGGCGTGAGTCCCGGTCTGAGTACAACACGTGAGTGGGATGATGTTCCTGCGTGTGTGTGTGTGTGTGTGTGTGTGTGTGTGTGTGTGTGTGTGTGTGTGTGTGTGTGTGTGTGTGAGCGAGAGAAAGAGAAAAATAGAGACAGAAACTATTTTTGTGCATTTATAGTTTTGAGTTATATCCCTAATTTAGAACAAACCACACAACACCTTTCTTATGTCTGGGATAAAATTGGACATACTGTTTTATTTAAAATGATTATTTTTACCTGTGTGTGTCTCTCTCTCTCTATATATATGTGTGTGTGTGTGTGTGTGTGTGTGTGTGTGTGTGTGTGTGTGTGTGTGTGTGTGTGGGTATGTGAATAAGTGTGTCTGAGTGGCGGCTGTGTGTGCCGAGGTGGTCCGGGCATGTTCCTCACAGTCTCGATGTGGAAATACATCCTGGAAAACTGCGCACCCCCACTATCCCACGGGAACATCCCAACTCATCCAGAAAAGAGGAGGAGAGAGGCGAGGTGAGAGAGGACAAAGAGGCAAATAAATAATCAGATGCCTATCATGCAGGGGAAAGGGGGGAAAATGATAGATGAGAGTAATGAGGGATTCTTTCACACACTCTACTCACGCCCAATTGGAAGCCATCTGCCCAGGAGAAAGCAAGCGCATGGGATTAACAGCACCTGGTCTCTCTCTCTCTCTCACACACACACACACACACACACACACACACACACACACACACACACACACACACACTTTCACCACTTTCACCATACCATATCTTTCTAATCATACATACTGTGCATGTATCTTTTTACAAGTGTGTCTTGCAGCGAGGACGATCTTAAAGCCAACAGGAAACAGAAACTATGATGCATTCGAGCTAAAATGCAACTACTGAAAGAACAGAAATAATGCACTGTTGAAGATTTTATCAGGATTTGATTAGAGTCAATTAGCAGACATGCACATACTGTATGCATTGATCAGCCACAATTGATTAAAAGCATATAATATTATCACATCAGTACTGATTGTTAATTATATACCAGTAAAATGGTGACAGGATCATCCTGGTATCCAAGGCTCACCCATTTCTGCGGAGACTAGCGTGTCTGGTCTGATCCCACAGAATAGCCAATGCAGGCACCAGAAGGGCCAATGCACACATTTTGCAGACCCCCTTATCCAGAGTGACTTACATTTCATCTCATTACACACCAGAGTGGTTGAGGGCCTTGCTCAAGGGCCCAACAGTGGCAACATGGTGGATGTGGGGTTTGAACATGAAAACAGAAAGGCGAAGTGACCAAAAGAACTCATATTCTCCAGCACGCTCAGTAAAACCTAACAGCTGTTTTATTTAGAATACTGCACACATCTGTATCGAACACCAGCGCTTATGTTCAGGCAAAGAGTTTCCACACCAGATATTGACTGTTTATTGTTATTATGTTATTACTTAGTGCTTTTTTTATATAAGATGTAGAAATGTTTTCAAAAGCATCACTGCATATGGCTTTTGTGTGGATGTTCCCAAGACTTTTGTACAGTCCTGTAAATAAAACAGCTGTTTTACTGAGCGTGCTGGAGAATAGGAGTTCTTTTGGTCACTTTGTCACACTCGCTCCTATAATAATGCAGACATAATAGACTTATATAAAAAAAATTCTACTATAGATAATATGGCGCCTAAGACTTCTGCACAGTGCTGTATATATATATACACACACACACTCTGACTATGTGTGACGGTTTTTGCCCCTATGATCAGAATTGCTGATCCTGTGCTAATAACCCTGCAAAGTCATTCACCTCACATCCAGGAAACTGTCAGTGTGACATTACACACCAGTCCTTCTCTGTATGAGTCTGTTTATCTGTACTGTATATCAGTTAAAAAAAAAAAAAAAAAAAGACACTGTGCTAGGAAATAGGAGCTGAAAGTAACTTTATGTACACGGTGTGTGTGTGTGTGTGTGTGTGTGTGTGTGTGTGTGTGTGTGTGTGTGTGTGTGTGTGTGTGTGTGTGTGTGTGTGTGTGTGCATATGTGTCTAAAATATTGTGCAAGCATTTCAGATTTATGTGCATTTCTGTGAATATGAGAAATGCATGAATTTTCCCCGTCTTGTGTAATTCATATGCTGAGATGTGTTTAACGTGTGGTTGTGGGAGTCACAGATGTAATTAAAGTGGTGTTTATTTGGTGCAATATGATATTTAGAGTCAGTTTGCAGTTTGGCAAGAACAAAGCGGGTTAATCCATTATCCAGAAAAACAGACTACAATTAAAACCAGAGACTGTTAAACACTATTCATTAGGAGTGTAACACAATGCTGCGATCCGTATCTGTTTAATCCACCAGTATTCATAATACTGTGTCTGTAAACGGAAGTGGGTGTGGCCTGCTCTCTCTCTCTCTCTCTTGCTCTCTGTCTGTCTGTCTGTTCTCTTTCTTCTCTTTGTATCTCTCTAACCCTATTACAATTGTCCGCAGAGACACTGGAAAATCCACAGAGGAAGAAATGTCATCCCTATCAGCTGGCTCTTCCTCAATCTCTACATTCTCAACAGTAACATTAACCAATTTAAACAGGAGCGATTTTTTCTGCTATTTGACAGCGTAAGGCGAAGGACAATCAGTCGTCTTTTTAGCTCTGTGACACCGGGTCAACATAAAAGAGCTATCCACCATGTTCCAGGTCACTTTGATTGACAGGTGAGAGAGTGTACGAGAGAGCATCCCGTCTCTCCAGAGAGCGCTGACAAATTTGGCATGATATTCTGTCGTGTAATTTTTTCACAAATCAGAAAGCTGAGGCTCTAAGTTGGTGATTTGAGGGTCCGGGTTCAAGCCCTGCCGTCGGTGAGTAGCCACATCCCATCATCCCATACTACCCACCCAGACGCAAGGTCGGTTAGGAAAGTGAGAGGGTTGCATCAGGAATGCCATAAAACCTGTGCCGGTAAAAGTTGTGTGGGAATTAGATGGTCCCCTATGGTGGCCCCTTTTATGGGAGCAGCCCAATGAAAGCTGTATACGCACATCCTGTTCAATCGCTCACTAGAAACGCTGATCACCCTAAAATGCATGTGGGTGGAAATTGTACCAGGGAACCCATCATGCACAGGGAGAACATGAAAACACCACGAACCTACAGCCCAAGGGACGACTCAAACCCCTATCCCTGCAGGTTTCAGGTGACCGCGCTAAACACGCACCTGTATTTGCGTGTGTTTCCCAAAGTATGAACGGTTTTGTATTTATCCTGGGACCAGGGACTGACGAAGGTGAGTGAACAAGCTTTGTGAAAGCATTGATCACTCACTCACATCTGGACAAAAATAATAATAATAAACAAAAACAGTAAAACACACACACACACACACACACACACACACACACACACACACACACACACACACACACACACACAGAATAATGTGCATCCTATTTGTATCAGTGCTTTAGAAACAATGCCAAAACCTTGCACTAGGCAAAAGTTAAAGAGGAACAGGAAGCACCGACCATATAAGGAAAGTGCTACAGTAGGAGGAAAACCAGACGGAGTATGAGAGGTAAACAGGGACAAAAGTAGTGCTGAGATGAATACAGCGGGACCTCGGCATACAAATTTAATCCGGAGGCGAGTTCTCAAGACAAAGTTTCATATTGTGAAAAGTATTTTCCCATTGGAAATAATGTAAATGCAGATAATCCCAAAAAATATGATCAATTATACCAATTTCCCACATTAGAATAATATTTTTGCATAGAAAAACAATCAAAGCATTTAGAAATTAAGTAAAATGTGAAATAAATAGACATTAAAGCTCACTTAACATTAATTTATGATACCGGCTGCCTTAAAAACAAAACTAAAACCGGCTCCCTTTTCTTCTTCACTAAATCATAAAAATAAAAAATAAAAAATAAAAAACGCAAAAAAATATATATGTAAAATATGAAACTCGCTTCAATGGCATTCACAGATGCGAACCACCTTTGACCAGCTAGCAACTTAGCTGGCATTCGGTTCGATTCAGTTCTTTCTCATGCTGATGCAAATTTCTTGTAAAATTTCAGTTCTTAAGGTGAAAATTCTTACGGTTCTTACTGTACTGTAAGTGTACTGGATGTGAACCAAAATCACCCACCACCCCTCCTCTCTCTCATCTCATCAGAGTGACACTGGATGCTAGTTAGCACTACGCTAATCATGTTCCGCTTCCCTGTGTTGCATTGTTGCTAGCACATTATGCTTCAGGGACGCATTTACCTTCACGCTTTTAAATTCAATTAAATTAAATTTAAATTCTGCAGCAAATTCCTTTTTTTTTTTTTTTTAGCCGTCTTTCATTCATGCTAGTACCAGATGGCCGCATGACCTTTTTAAACAAGAGGACATAGAGTTCAGATTTACACACCTATGATCACACCAGATGATTTATTATTCGTCCACTTCACGTTGTTCATTTAAGGTATTTTTCTGTCAATTATTACCTCGGAGAAAAAACGTCCTGGTGAAACCAGTTTATCATATAAATCAAATGAGAAACATTTTGGCATTGTGTATTAATTTGTTTTCTGTGATTACTCAAGAGAGAGTGTGTGTGTGTGTGTGTGTGTGTGTGTGTGTGTGTGTGTGTGTGTGTGTGTGTGTGTGTGTTGGGGAGTGGAGGGCTGGTAGTAAGAAATCTCAGGGTTTTTCACCTGAAGGTGTATCTATTGCATCTGCTCTTTTTTTTTTAGACTTTGTTCAATCACAACACAGCCCAGGGCAAACAAAGTCAAAATGTGTGTGTGTGTGTGTGTGTGTGTGTGTGTGTGTGTGTGTGTGTGTGTGTGTGTGTGTGTGTGTGTGTGTGTGTGTGTGTGTATCCCTGGGGGTGACTAGGTTGAGAGGAAAAGAAAGTCTGGTGCTAAAAGGAAATGAGGACGTTCCATAATATTAAATGTAACTACTGTAGA
>JAAGKR010013206.1:12500-14514 GCA_011419295.1 Clarias macrocephalus
TACAGTATATCAGTGTCTACTGCAAACCTGTGTGGTGGTTGGTCTGGGAGAAATGCCAGATTTGTCCCTACAACAAAACCCCTCCACACACACATGCTAACCTTTAATTAACCTTATTGAGGATTATTTTTCTGTTTATATATGTATGTTTTTTTGTCAGGCTGAAAATATGCAGGGTGGAGGCTTTTGGTTCTTGGAAGACAGAGAGAGAAAGCAAGAAAGAGAAAACGAAAGACATTGGAACATTGAACAAGGAGAAAAGAACTGTTGAGCGAGCTGCGCTACATCAGCCCTGGGGGGAACACACACACACACACACACACACACACACACACACACACACACACACACACACACACACACACACACACAATTTAAGAAAGCAAACATGACATTGCATTAAGTTTTTGAAATGTCTTCATGTTGGAATTTTCGCGTACATATGCAGCATTTCGTGAGAAAAAGATCTGCTTTGAGATATGACTGTACTGTATATTTGGCTCAGACTTGTATTATTACAGATTACACATTCCTATGCAAAAGTCTTAAGTACCCCACATTTTTATTTTAACTTTGTTTCACATTTGAACAAATAAAAACCTTGATAAGGTATCCTGGGACTCAGCTCGCAAAGACAGCAGAAGTGTCAAGTCTCCAAAAACCCTGAATCAAGATAACAGCTGTAACACAGTTCTTTTTGTTCTTGTTATTGTTTCATGGCTTAGTGCTCGGTATAATTAGATACTTATTATTTTGAATAAACACACTAATTATAGAGATATTCATTGGAATTATATTTAGGGATATCATTCATTTACAGAATTCGTTTTGAGCTGTCTTTTGCATAGTAATGTATATGATGCTTTTATGGTATATGATATATTTTATATATGACATATGATAATTATATGATATGATATTATAATATATAATATGATATTATAATATAATAATATGATATTATATCATGATTAGATATGATGTGATGTGATATGATATGATATTGTTTTGTATTGTATTACAGTGCAGTGCAGTATGGTATAGTACAGCATAGTTCAGTAAAGTACAGTATAATAAACTATAGTACAATACAGTATAGTATAGCATCGTGTAGTAAAGGATGTTATAGTGCAGTGCGGTGCAGTACAATATAGTGATGTGTAGTGTAGTATAATGTAGTATGGTATAGTATGTAAGTAGTGTAGTAAAGTATAGTATAGTATAGCACAATATAGTGTAATAAAAATATTGTTGAATAGTATAGCATGATATGGTATGTTATGGTATGGTGTAGTACTGTATAGTGTAGTATAGTATGGCATTATGTAGTAATAGCAGAATGCTATGGTATGGTGTAGTGTAGTATAATGTGGTATAGTATAGTATAAAGTGTAGTATTGCATGGCACAGCGTAGTAAAGTACTGTGCAGTAAAGTACTGTGTAGTATAGTATAGTAGAGTATAGTACAACATAGAATAGTATACTATCCTATAGTATAGTGTGGTATAGTATTGTATTGTATTGTATAGTATATTAAAGAATACTGTAGATATACTACAGAACAATATAGTGCAGAATGGTATGGTGTAGTGTAGTAAAGTATAGTATAGGATAGTCTAGTATAGTAGTGTAGTACAGAATACTGTTGAATAATATAGAACAATATAGTGCAGAATGGTATGGTATGATGTGGTATGGTATGGTATGGTATGATGTGGTATGGTATGGTATGATGTGGTATGGTATGGTATGGTATGGTATGATGTGGTATGGTATGGTATGGTATGGTATGGTATGGTATGGTATGGTATGGTATGGTATGATGTGGTATGATGTGGTATGGTATGGTATGGTATGGTATGGTATGGTATGATGTGGTATGGTATGGTATGGTATGGTATGGTATGGTATGGTATGGTATGGTATGGTATGGTATGGTATGATGTGGTATGGTATGATGTGGTATGATGTGGTATGGTATGGTATGGTATGATGTGGTATGATGTGGTATGG
>JAAGKR010013208.1:0-14512 GCA_011419295.1 Clarias macrocephalus
GTGTGTGTGTGTGTGTGTGTGTGTGTGTGTTCTTAGTGTTTAGGATTATTATCATACATACATGGCTTGTTTTTGTAACATAAATAATTCTATAATGTGGTATATTAAAGAAGTTGATTGTAAACTGAGTTTCTTACAGTAAATCTCCTCAGAAACATGTGATACTGTTAATCCTAACAATGAATAATTTCATTTTACTTTGCTTTTAGGTTCACTGCGATCCTCACACTGATTCAGCTGATTTGTATGAAAACTTCAGAACGAGCCAAATCTAAAACTGCACACAAAACAGACGTCCTGTTTGTGCTGTTGTTCCTCTTAATGTACTGAGCTGCCTCTTAGTGCCTCAACTCACTGTAGAGTGCCTCTCTTCATGTTTTTATTGGACTATGACCTAAAAAAATGTTGATCTAAGGGACCTATTATCTGTAGTAGTAGTATTATTATTTTTATTATTATTATTATTATTAGTAGTAGTAGTATAGTGCTTACTTACTGTAACTGTTTTTCAACCATTTATCAATTTTATGTGCTGATGTAACTATTCTTTCTTCTGGGCTGTTATTAGATGTTACTTCATTACAGTTTAATAATAAACATGTATCACTAGATCCTCTGATTACATTAAACACATTTAGTGCTGTAACATATACATCTGCAATACATTACATTGTGTCTGTAAACAGTCTAGATTTTTCTATAAATTGGCTTGAATATATTTACCTCTGCTTTTTTGTGTAAGAAAATATACTGGTTTTCACTGTTGGAATAGGAATATAACATTACATCATGACATGCTTTGATCACATACTATAATTTAAACAAAGCAGTAATGTGTAGTTTAAGAAACTTGGCTATTAACCATTAATGCTTTTTCATGGCACAAAGTATATCCTGTAAATGGCTTAAAATATTTTAAAGGGATTTAGAGAAATTGCATTTGTCCTTAACTAAAGAAAAAATCAGGTTTATTTTAAGTAATGGGTCATTATTTACTTCAAACAGCTGTCTTTCATTCAAGTTATGAATAAACACAGGGCATGATCATTTCTGAGAGTTATGTTATGTTCATTTTTGGCTCTCATTGCAACCTGCACGGGAACCTGTTGATAACATAATTTTTAGTACACCTGTTGAAAAAACAAACTGCAACATTGTTTCAATCATACAACTTTCATTCAAGTTATGAATAAACACAGGGCATGATAATTTCTGAGTTTCGAAAAAAAAAAATTTTTTTTTGCTAATAAGTTTTAAATTTATATGCAGTGAATATGTTTGCATCCTCTCAGTTTCAGTGTGTGTGTATGTGCATGTTGTTATTGTGTTGTTTAAATCTGTATGTCTGTTGTCCCTATGTCTGTGTGATTTTCCTCCAGGTTCTCCAGTTTTCTACCACCTCCCATGCTTGTAGATGAATTGCTTTTAGGATGTCTGTGAATGACGATGAGCTGCTGTCACATCCAGAACACTTGGACAATACCACTGCTGCTGTCTCACACATCATCTCAGTTCATAGTTGCAGTAAGAGTTGCTATGAGATCCACCGAATCAACCAATCATAGAGAGAGAATAGGGAGAGCTGTTGTAAATCCTCTACTCTGTGGTCATTAAATATTAAAGACTCTCCCTAATCTCACTCTAATCCTGGTTCTTCTTAAAACTCATGTTGTGTTTCTGTCAAATCTGACCGATTTACAGGTTTCCTCCCTAAAAAAGTGCAGTCGGTTTTTTTTCTTTTTTTTTTTTTCTTGTGAGGTTTAATGACTTTGTTCACACATGACATTTGAACACATCAAATAAATTAGAAATATTTGTATAAAAATGTGTGTATTTTATGGAACTTTTATACACTTATGGTGTTCCCGGTCAAAAATGACCTGTCATTGGAAATGAATGGGTAAGAATACAAGTAGTGTAAAAAAATAGAGTTCAAGCACATTTCTACACTCATCTCCCACACTTAAACATGCAGGTGTCTTTGAGCAGAAACACACACACACACACACACACACACACACACACACACACACACACACACACACACACACACCCTTCTTATGGTCATTTTTGGCTTTCATGGCAACCTGCACGGGAACCTGTTGACAACATAATTTTTGGTACACCTGTTGAAAAAACAAACTGCAACATTGTTTCAATCATACAATTTTTTTTTTTGCAGGTTTGGTATATATAGCTTTTTTTTTTTTACAGTCTTTAGCAGCTGTTAGGGTTGTATTCTGTACTAGTACGCACTCTCTAGTAGTCTCTCTGCAAGCCGGTCCGTCTGCAATACACCTCTGGCCAGGAGACGGGTCAAAGAACAGCCAAACACAGATGATTGCTCTTTTACCAGTCCGATTTTTATTATAGAAGCACACGTATATATAGTGGTTTGACACCCTCCTTTGCGAGCAGAATACAGAAAGGAGGGGGCTTAAACTTTAATGTCTACGACTGATATAAAACAAAAATAAAGGTCATACATGTACGATGGAATGTCAAATTATGTGGTTAGGTAAATAAAACAAGAATAGAACAGAAAGTGCATGCTCTTGACTTCTTGAACTTGACTTCCTCTTATTCGCACCTCTGCACACACAGTGCACCAGGGCGCAGGATGTTCTGTTAGACATGACATGGCCAAGAGATATACCGCCCATAAAGCTCTGGAATTATATTTGACAATGACAATGATCAGGAGCAGAGAAGCCAGGTTGACAGTGAGGAGAGTTTAGAGGAGGATGAAGACTTAGAAATTACATTAGGGTTACTTTATAATTGTAAATATGGACTTACAGTGTATGGGTCAAGCATTATATTTGTAATATAGTTTTCTCTCTGTACATTTGGGCTTTTGTTTTCAATATATCATATCGGTCAGTTGAACCGAGAACACAAAAGTTATTATTTTGTGCTACAGTTTAAAATTTTTTACTTGTTTTAAAAAAGTGAGTTTGATCAATTTTTCACTGAAATACTCTGTGATAAATAGTACAATAGGTTTCATCTTAGTATTTGTTATAGTCAAAATAATATCTACGTATATACTACGTATATTTTTTACGGAAATATATATTTCCGTAAAAAATGAGTGGCATGAGCTCAGGTAAATAAGGCCTGCAGGAAAAAACACAGCAAATACAAGTTAAAAGCATTTAATATTCACAAGAGCTGAAGATGATAAAGAGATCTAATACAACATTAGGTGATAATATATAATAATGAAATAAAATGGGAACATAATGAATGTGACTCATTCAATGAGTGAATCTATACTTCATGAATTCCTCCTGATATTTCCGACGTTTCCTACTTTGGTCTGACGGGGTCTTGCTCTTATGCTTGGTCGATGTACATGGTTCCGATGACTCAGGCAAACTGTCCACAATTTCCTCAACATTTTTAGATTTGCAAATAGGGCTGTAGCTATCGAATATTTTAGTAATCGGATATTCTACCAAAAATGTAATCGATTAATTGAGTAATCGGCTAAAATGTACTTTTGCTTAATCAAACAGCAATGTAAAATATATAAGAGAAACAAAGATTAATTGCTTTTTTCCGG
Source organism: Clarias macrocephalus (assembly GCA_011419295.1). Lineage (NCBI taxonomy): Eukaryota > Metazoa > Chordata > Actinopteri > Siluriformes > Clariidae > Clarias > Clarias macrocephalus. The sequence goes on from JAAGKR010013208.1 coordinate 3,569, forward strand.
CTTGCATCCGGAAGCGCGCTGTGTCACGCCCAACAAATAATTGCGCAAAAACATAACACAAGCTTTTAAAATTAATTAAAAGGAGCTTTGAGGCAGAAGATTTTGAAGAAAAGGAGAGAAGGAAAAGAGCAAAAGGCCTAAAGTTTTACAAATAGGACACATGTTAGAGATTGTAATAATGGGGTGGCATTCAATTTGCATTCAAACAACATTAAATACTAAAACTTTGTTTAGGAAACACATATCTTGAGCGGACGAATGTAGTTTTAATGTACACAAACTCGTTAGTCAAATTTGCATTTAAAATGTTACTATGAAGCAAATAGTTCCACTTTCCACAGAACCTTACTCAGTGTATTAGTGCGCTGGAAGTGTTAGAAATGTGCATGAAAAGGTCAAAAGGGCAATTCTCTCTTCATGTAAAGTCACATAAAACCTCTGAATGAATTTGCTGAATGACTTAAGCCTTTCATAAATTTTAAAGCATAAACTTTAAAAGTATTGATTTTATTTTATTTCCTGTCGTATTACACCTTCCTTGGTGTAATTGCCTAAAGCTGTATCTCAATTTGCAATATTATTACAATATACAGTATATTTTGGTTTTAAAGGTGTATTGGTTAGCACTGGGATCTCCAGGTTCATGGGTCCAAGTCCCGCTTCGGGTCTGTGAGTGTGGAGTTCTCCCCATACTTGTGTGCTTCCTCTGGTTTCCTCCGGTTTCCTCCCACAATTCAACAGCATGCAGATTAAACTAATTGGCATTTGTGTGTGTGAGTGTGTGCGCAAATGGACCATGCGATGAACTGGCACCTGATCCAGGGTGTGTCCCGCCTTGTACACCCAGTCCCAGGGGAGTCCCCTTTCACCATGTGATTTCTTGTGTCTTTAACTTCCTAAGACCCAGACTCCACATGTGCACAGTGCAAGTTCTTCTCACTGGTACTCTTTATTGGGTCTTGATAACTATGAACTTCCGATTATATCTATAGATTATAAATGAAATCATACTTTCATACTGATTAAAGCTTTTATAAGACTGTTCTGCCTTTGTGTCTCAAACAGGAACCTGCACTTATAAAAATCTGATTCTCTCATTTCTTGATCCAATTTGAACACGATCCAATTGTTCCTTAAAACGTAGACAATAGCGACTTGCACAAATTCATTCACTTGAAGAAACATGAATGTTTTAAAAGGATTACGATCAGCAACCATGATTGAATTAGGGCAGAAGTCATGAAAAGACTTAAGGTTTCACCACTTTGTTCTTTTTTTATGTGTTGCTTTATTTACTACTACTATTATATATATATATATATATATATATATATATATATATATATATATATTTTTTTTTTTTTTTATTGGTAGAAGCCTAAATCCATGATCCATCCACAGAAAATTAGAAACCCATTACTTTCACATTATTTTCACATTTGACATTCTCATCTTATCTTGTGGATGGGGCACAAACATATCGAGGGTTTTTTTTGTGTACAAATGATTTTTGTATCCCTCCCAACTGTGCCAATACCAATATTTTTGTGTCATTACAGTATGTGTAGCTAACAAACCTCCATAGCTTTGCAGTGTGTGGTGTGGATCACTCGGTGTGAATCACATCAACGCAAAAATCAAATCAATGCTAGTCTCGCTTCTTCTTTCTGGCTGTCTTAGACTCATAAAACGTTGGTTAGTGTCATAGGCGCTAAATGTGAAAGTGTGAAAGTGTATTTATTACCACTATAAATGTCTCTTCAAGGAAGATGGTTTATCATGTCTTGATTATTTTTTCAGATTGGTGTATGTTATGGCCACATCCAAATGAACCACGCTTCTGTTTGGATCAGTGTTGTAGACAAATACTTTGGATATGAGTCATATCAGACTACTAGATCAGATCTAATCCCACATCCTTCCTCATTTAGAGCATTACTAATCTAGGAATTTTTACCCGGTAAGACTCACGCCCACAAAAATGGGTCTTACCTTTTTACTAAAACCTCAAGACATTTCAGGAAATACTTAAAGCAAACTCTTTTAGCCTGCCCATTCAGAATATACTGTGTACTTCATTTTATGTGAGCCATTTTGATCCTTTTGATCACATTTTTCCATAGTTTTCCCTTCAACCAGTCAGGCAGCATTTTGTATTCGAATCTTTCTGCTTTCCCATATGAGTCACCACGCAAAACATTTACACTGTTTTCAAAGCAGTTAACACTGCAAGGTAATAATAACTAAGTGTTGAATGTGTCACCTCATTCATCATAAACTCAAAATGATCAATCAGCTTTACTGTGTATGTGTGTAAGTAAAGCAAAGCCGTTGCTGTGAAATGTTTCTCGAGTTTGTAGGGCTCCTCTGCACAGCCTCTCCACCGAACTTTCGTCATAGTCACTCGAACATCAGGCTACACCCAGCGTTGTCATAGCAACAGGGTTAGTCGAGATCACACACGTGCACACAGACACTGCCACATGACCACTGATGGTGTAAAGTTTGCACTGTTGCTGTTGTAGGGTAAAAAAAAATTATTAAAACCCGTAAAATGAGTGTGATTCAGTTCAACCTAAAAACATTGCTACCATATTTTTACGGTAAACCCACAGCTGTCATTTTTTTTTTTTTTTTTTTTTTACAGTGCAATAACATATTTTTTTAGGGTAAAATTCTGGCAACCACAGCTTCCAGTTTTTTAACGTAGAAACATATGTTTTTTGTTTGTTTGTTTGTTTGTTTGTTTGTTTGTTTTACAGTGTCGTGTCATAGCACCCTCAGAGATTGTACAGCTGGAGAACCGCAGAACCTTGTGCATGACTCAGCATGTCTTCAAATACAAATAGAGGAATCAAATCAGGGAAAAGTGAAATTGGCCTCCGTTAGAGGATCTATAACCTTGAGAGTTAAAGATGGTTTCATTTGTGGTATCTAAATACCTTTTGTCCTGTAACTATTGATATAATTCTCTCAGAAACAACTCATGGATGAGAACTTTAGCCTGAGTGACCAAAGAGAAACATTGCAAGATACAGTGAAGAAGTTGGAGATACAGCTTTCTGGGACCTGCAGGACGCCTGGAGAGAAAGTTAAATTAAGTAAGAAAAGCCCATATAAGAATGTAAATATCTGCATATGAAGAGATTTTTCCCATAATCTCATAAGGTTCATTAATGATCTCAACCAGATCATCTGGGGATCTTTTTCAACAAGGTTTACTATAAAAGCCCAAGCAAGCTACATTTCTTTCCAAACACCATTTACAACATGTCCTAGGAGTGAAGGGCTCCTGTAGCCCCAGAGAAGGCGGAGCTCACCATTACCCCTGTGGCAGAAGAGGACAGTAAGCTGTAAAAAGTAAAACAATCACATAAGCATTTATCATTTAGTTTTTATTTACAGAAACACAACAAAACGCTCATTCCAGAAGCTTTAAAGCTGCTGCTTTTACTTTAAATATTGTCATTAAGAAACATTCCGATAAACCTGGGTTTGTTCTCTTCCAGCCTTCCTCTCAGAACAAGCGGGGGAGGAAGGTCTGTTTCTGCCATCCTCAGACTGACGAAGAAGAAGAAGAAGAAGAAGAAGAGGAGGAGGATGAGAGGATAAGGGGGTAAGAGAAAGAAGAAAAACAAGAATAAGCTGAAGAAGAAGAAGAAAAGGAGAAGATATAACAACCACAGTGGGGTGTTTTGTTTTGTTATTTACAGTAACACAGTAAACTTTTTTGTTTAATGTGTTAATGTCATACAAAATAAATGAATAAGTTAGATACAGTTAATTACAGAAGTTGAGTGCTGAAGTTGAGTGGACCCATCCTCATTTGGGTGAATAACAGGAATAATATAATGACATCATGTGTGTTATGCAGCTGGAAGTTCAATATGACAGAAGTTATTGAAGTTAACATGGAGTCCAGTTCAGCACCAGGATGAGTCAGCAGGGGGCAGAGGGGGTCTGAGGGGGGGGGGGGGGGGGTCTGGATTACTGGAAGCTCAGGAGCAGCATGTGTAGCTCCAAACCATCATGAAGCAGAATCCAGCTGGAGCTGGTCCTTCTCTGGATGCCTGAGGATCTTCGCAGGGTTGGCCTTTGTCTACTGAAGCTGGCACAATCTCCAGATGCCTCGGGATGGGTACGTTGTAATTCATTCTAAACTGAATAGGTAGCCAGTGCAGGGATGATAATATTGGGGTTATATGATCATAGCTGATAATTGTAGATTTAACAAATTAACACTCATTATTAATTAGTAAACTTTTGACAGTATCTTGGGCACCCAAAGCTCATTTATGCCTGTGGGGAGCAAAGGCTAATCTGTCTGGTCTGATCCCACAGATCCGTTGCCAACACCTGGTGTCGGACACCACACCATACCCACAGACATCTGTGGAGTCACGCTCTAAGGAGCCAGAGGGATCAAGAAGAACCAACACAATATCAGGCTTCTTCTTTTTAGATTAGATAAGACCGTGAAAGACCTCAGTTACCCCAGCAATGGACGATTCTCTCTGGTTAGGAAAGTGCTTCCTCTCCCTGAAAGCCAACAATGAGGTGGAGCTTCTTCCCGCAGACTATGCAGGAGCTCAACCAAAACACCACCTAAAACACAACTGATTGGCCTTGCTTTGTTTTCCTTCACACCTCTTTTGGAGCACACCACTCTACTAACCACACTGCACATTTGCACATGACACATATGCTGCACATTGCCGGTTCTTATTAATTACAAAACATGGACAATACCACTGAAATACCACAGAAGATTTTGCCTTATAATCGAATTACTCGAGTAACTCGAGGAATCGTTTCAGCCCTATTTGCGAATAACAAATTTAGCCATCTTGGCAGTTTCGGTTTTCACATGCAGTTGTGCGCTGTAGCAATAACGTGTGAGCCAGTCGTTGCACAGTGATGTCATATCTTTGAGTCGCGAATTACATTTTTTTATACACTCACACTCAATCAGTAATATCTTTTCAAATCAGAAAATATTTATTTATAGCATTTACTTGTAATACTGAAAAGTGTGTATTATAATCACAAAAAAAGACCCATAATCCCTCTCGCGACCCCTTGAAATTATTCCGCGACCCCCAGTTTGAGATCCACTGGGCTAAACTTCGCCGAGTGATGATGGTAGAATAATTATAAAGGTCTTGACTAAAACAACATGCATGAGGAAGCACAAAGGAGTTTTCATTTTCTGCATTGGAAAAGTACTCGAACTAGTTACTTTTATCAGAAAGTAACGCAGTAATGTAACTGATTACTTTTTGATGACAGTAATTTTGTAACGTAATTAGTTACTTTAAAAAGTAACGTCCCCCAACACAGTTTAGCAGTGTGTGAGTCTGAGATGGAACTGCAAACAGCACCTAATCCTGATTATTACATTATTTTGACAACCTCAGTAATGACAGATCAGCTGCCTGAAGAGAACAAAGCATTAAATAGTAAAATACGAGAGCTTCATAACCAGCTAGAAAATTTACAGATATAGTCCTGTTTTGGGACGCAGCACCTTGCAGGATCAGACGAAGACAGTGAGAGTGATGCATTGAACATCATTTATCACAATCTTTGAAAGATCTTGCAGAAATAACTTTTTGCTGTGTATGAAATGATATGCGCCTTTACCTACCACATTCAAACCAGAAATGCCATGGGACAAACGTTCAAAGTACAGACATGTTTAGGGGTGTTATGGTTACTGTAATGGTGGCTATAACACCCCAAAGCCCCTCCCTGGTTATTTACCCTGAGGGTTTTTTGTTGTTGTTGTTGTTGACACAGTGCTTTCAGGTTCACACTACTGTTTTATTTAACACTTCACTCTCTATAACTTGACTCTCGTTACATTTAACAGCCATTATATTTCACACGTGTTCATTGCACAGCAGTAAGTCATAGTTTTAGCTTAAGTGTATGGTTTCTGCACAGTCACCTCGGAGTCATTTCACTTTATAGCTGCTAATTGCAAAGAAGTCTTGTGTCATATATTTTCTGTTTAAGTTTGACACATTCTCTTTTATTACAATAAAACTTTATTTGTATATTGCTTTGAAAAAAGGTCATGGTTGCAAAGCAGGTTTGCACCATTAAAAAAAAGCAAAAAAAAAAATAGAACGATATTTTGAATAAATAATATGAATAATATAATAAATAATAATTAATAATAATTCATATAATAAACGATAATATGAATAAATAATAATTAGTTTGTCCCTGATAAGCAAGCCAGTGGGGATGGTGGCAAGGAAAAACTCCCTGAGGCCCAAGACATATGAAACAAATTGAAATTAATGAACCACATTTCTGGATTGTACAGCATTCACCTCTTGAATTTACCACAAAAGTATCTAAAGTATCTGATATCAAAGGGCTTTTAGTATTTTTTTGTTAATTAAACAACCAAAATGGGCAGCTTCTTGTGTGTATTTATTAGGAACATATCAGGTGTATAGTTAAATATTAAAATATCAATATATGCAATGCAAAAATGACAGTTTCTAGAATATTATTTTAATTTTTAGGGAAAAAAATGCATGTTTTGTTCAATAAAAACATTGTAGCACGTTTCTAGGATTCTCATTCAAGATTCTGTTGCAGATGAGAAGAAAAACTCATTCATAGTTTTAAAATAATGAATATAATTTTATTAGCAGTGTGTAATTTAGAGCTGTGCCTTTAAAGATTAATTGTTTTGTGAGATTTTGCACCTTTTTTTACAAGTGAGAGAAAAAACAGTAAAATATCACAAACAGCTAAACAGTATAATAGTTAATGGAAATATTTTGAAATTTTTAATTTACAGTCACTATTCTTATGAACATTTGGACAGTAAAGTACATTAAAAGGTATGTGAAGGCCTGAGCTGCTGTTGTGTTTTCACACCTTGTACTGTACAGGAGACTTACGGCACAAGGCGGGGTATACAGTACCTTGGTCAGGGTGCCAATCCATCTCAGGGCACACTTCCACACTCATTCACACACTATGGTCAATTTGGGAATGCCAATTAGCCTAATCTGCAGGTCTTTGGACTGTGGAAGAAATTCATCAAGCATGGGGAGCACAAGCATCTTACATGCACACAGAGACAGTAATCGAACCTGGCCGGGAATTGAACCCTGACCCTGGAGATGCCATGCCTCCCCTCATCTTTCAATTTTCTTTAATTATTTTCTTAGTCACACACAACCAAAAGCAAAATGACAACCAGCACTTTTTACACATTAATATATAATAAAAATAAATAATACAATTATTTAGATAGCAGTCTAATGAATTTCTACTGTAGTATAATATTGAAATATAAATATGAAGTGTTTCACAATATAGGAGAGGAAAAGTAAGATGTGGGTGTAAGGGTGTGAGTTTGGTTGAGACTGTAGTGTATCTTTTTTTGGCTCACATTCAATGTTCACTGACTTCACTTCTTCCCAAAACAGTACAAAGGGAACATTCCAGTCTTTAAACGTTCAACATAAACATTTAATTATCATGTACATTAACATGAATTAGTTAAATTGTACATTGTGATACACTAAGGCATAGTCTAATATAGTAGAGTAATGATAACATTTAAGCCAGTATGTTGCATTTATAAATTGTACAATAAAAAAAAAACACAAGTGTGTTTTTAATCAGTTTTAATGGATATTTTTACCGGTAATATTTTACAGATTTTGTAGGATGTCAAGAACAATGCTTACCTTCCAGCAAAGTGCAAAGCAAACATTAATGGGACACACAGTTAAGACTGCTTATTTTTCTGTGATGATATCAAGAGCAACAGTGACTCCTTATGATCAGTTCTAGTTACCGCCCCTTACATCTACTTCAGTGAAGAGAATAAACTGTATATACCAGTTTTATTACAAGTTTTATCAACCTTTGAATTATTGTTTGTTAGGCTTTTTGTACAGGAAATCATTCAATAATGAATGAGGAATTATATCTCCACTATATGGAATGTAATTTGTATCAAAGAATTATCCATTTTGAATTATTTCATTTTCTTTGTGTATTTTTGCATAAAAGACCACTTTACCTTATTTCTGGCCATCGGGAACCTCAGCTCTGTCGGTATTCTTTTTATTTTGTTGTATCCAATAATACCTACATTTCATCAGGTTTTTAATTTTTCTCTTTTTTTCAGTATTTTGTGTTCTCTTGTTTTTGATTTATTTGTTCTTTTTTTTAGTGATTTTAAATAATTATATTAATAAAATTCTATTTTTTTTATACTTTATTCACATCTCCTGCCTACCATGAAGTAATCGAACGTGTGTGCTTTACTTCTAAATTGAGTGGTTTAGATATCTTCATCTTTTTGTCCCTGGGGTGAGTTCCCAAGGTGGCGTAATCGGACTTTCTTAATGGTCACTACACCCTACCGCCACACATGCAAATCCAAATTTTAATTTGAATTAACAAACAAACTTCGGCATATAACCTTTACCAAAATCATTAAAAAAATAATAATAATAATAATAATAACAAAAACATAAGATGCTTCTGTAAATGTATTATAAATATATTGAATTGAGTCAATCCAAAATTTAACAATATAAAATAATTATATTGAAAAATGACAAATTTATAGATGTTTTGCTTAATGACACTGTTAGGAACCTCCACTAGAGGTCACTGTTCATGTCTGTGTAGTTCTTGTTGGTTGACTCAGTTTCCCAGAAGGCACCTCAGTCAGGTGATGAGGGCTCCCCTGAACTGAGGTGGCTCATTAAAGTGTCTATAAATAGCAGTTTGTTCTGGGAAACTGGGTCGAGCATTGTTTGGTTGGTATTTTGTTTACTTGATTGTTTGTATTTGTATACAGTCATGTGGGCATTCCTTTTTGTTTCTTTAAGTTTGTTTTGTAACCTTTGTTTTCAGAGGGCTCTAGTTTTGTTTTCTGTATGTTTCTTGTTCTGATGAATTCATGGAGCTGTCCTGTTTCATGTTTAGCTAGGCTGTGTCTCCTCCTGTGTACAGTGTAAGTACTGTTCTGTGTCTTCCCAGTGTCAGCCTTCTTGTTTAATTCTTTGTCTGTTTAGATTTGTGTAGCCACATGAGGGCCTGGCTGCTAGTAAGGTTTGGCTGCTAGTAAGGTTTGGCTGCTAGTAGGGTTTGGCTGCTAGTAGGGTTTGGCTGCTAGTAAGGTTTGGCTGCTAGTAGGGTTTGGCTGCTAGTAGGGTTTGGCTGCTAGTAAGGTTTGGCTGCTAGTAGGGTTTGGCTGCTAGTAGGGTTTGGCTGCTAGTAAGGTTTGGCTGCTAGTAAGGTTTGGCTGCTAGTAGGTTTGGCTGCTAGTAAGGTTTGGCTGCTAGTAAGGTTTGGCTGCTAGTAGGGTTTGGCTGCTAGTAGGGTTTGGCTGCTAGTAGGGTTTGCCTGCTAGTGGGATTGACTGCTAGTGGTTCTGGTCGCTAGTAGGTTAGCTGCTAGTTTGGAATAGCCTCATGTGGGATTGACTGCTAGTGGTTCTGGTCGCTAGTAGGTTAGGTCAGTACTAACCTGGTTAGCCACTAACCCGGTTAGGTCAGCATCCAGTGTCCCCAGTATTCCATGTAGCTACTAACCTCACTAACCACTAACCCATCCGGTGTCTAGTCCTGTCACTCCAGTCCCTCTATGTGTCTTTAGTTAGCTCCAGCTCCATGTCTCGTCATCTCTAGTTCCCTGTGTCAGTTCCCTCTGTCAGCTCCTGGTTCCCTGTGTTCAGTTCCTGTTTGCCCTGAGCCCTAGTTTTAGTTTGAGTCTGTTGTTTTGGTTACTTTGTTGGTTTGTGTCTGTTTATGAGTTTAGTTAATAAATAAAGACTCTTTCTGTTGAACCCCTCTACCTGCTCTAATACATGCCCACGGCAACTACATCCGCCGGTCGGGCGAAACCACCAGCTAGACCCATGACAGACACCATTTGTTAGCTAGTTTTCTAATAAACATGTAGTTATTGATGTAAAATTGCTAATAGTAACTCTGCTTTTCTCTTAATTTAAGAGTTTATATACATGAATATCATATTTGAATATCATTTATTTGAATTTTTTTAATGAACAATCCCATTCAGGAATTCTGTTTAAACACAAAGAGCAAGCTCTCATATTGCGCCTGGTTTCTGTCTGTAAAGAGCCGAGAAGTCGCAGCTCAGTATAGCTCATAGTGCATGTTAAAAAATATGTAATTATAATCGCATGATGTCTAGTCTAAGGGTGTCATTGCAATGTTCAATTCAATTCAATTCAATTTTATTTCTATAACGCTTTTAACAATGGTCATTGTCTCAAAGCAGCTTCACAGAAATTAAAAGAAAATGAAAAGACTTATGGAAACGTATATATGTGTAAGAAAAATGTGTCTAGATAATGAGATTGTCCCTGATGAGCAAGCCAAGGGTGACGGCGACAGTGGCAAGGAAAAACTCCCTGAGATGGCAATAGGAAGAAACCTTGAGACTCAACAGGGAACCCATCCTCATCTGGGTGATAACAGATAACAGAAATTGTATAACATCATGTGTGTTATGCAGATGAAATTGATATAACAGAAGTTATTTAAATTAACACAAAGTCCAGTTCAGTTCAGGGATGAGTCAGCTGGTGCAGAGCGCAGATGGGGGTCTGGATCACTGGGAGCTCAGGAGCAGCATGTGTAGCTCCAAACCAACATGAAGAGGAATCCAGCTGGAGGAGGTCCTTCTCTGGATGCCTCAGGATCCTCGCAGGGTTGGCCTCTGTCTACTGAAGCTGGCACAATCTCCAGATGCCTCGGGATGGGTGGAAAAATAAAGAGCAGGTCAAAAGAATTAGCGTGGTTGCCATTCAGGATAGATGTACTGGAGTATGAGGTAAAGAAATAAATTATGTGTATGCCAGATTGAAGAGATGCGTCTTGAGTCTACTTTTAAATTGGGAAACTGTGTCTGAGCCCCGAACACTGT
>JAAGKR010013209.1:0-14511 GCA_011419295.1 Clarias macrocephalus
GTGTGTGTGTGTGTGTCTGTGTGTGTGTGTGTGGTTGTGTGTGTGTGTGTGTGTGTGTGTGTGTGTGTGTGTGTGTGTGTGTGTGTGTGTGTGTGTGGTTGTGTGTGTGTGTGTGTGTGTGTGTATACATACACTTGTACACCAGTGCCTTCTGCATGTGTTTGAAAGACGTGTTTTTTTCTTCCCCTCACAAACCTGCCACTTATGACCTTGTCTGCTTTTCATCTTGACAGACTGTTTACTTTAGGAAGTGCTGTGTATTTTTTAAAGCGCTGTAGAAATGAATGACTTCCTAATAGGTAATAGAATACACCGCTGGGCGCGATGCCAGCCCTCGCCTCTCACGTCCATCGGGTTATGAGTAAGACGTAGTGTTCCCCGCTCTCCGGTCCTGACCTTCAATCATTCAGGTTTAACGCCGCGAATGTGCCGCGCACAAACCCTAGCCTTCGTGTTTAATATTAAGAAGAATGCTCCTTGTTGATCTGCATTACGTGCTCCAAGTGTTGTCAAATAATATCAGCATTTATTTAACATCTGTTCCTCCGTACGTTTTTCAGGCACAGATGTTTATTTATATGCTACGAGCTGAGAACTGGCAGTGCGCTGAATTTATTTTCTTGAAATGCTTAATGTAGGTTTTTTTTTTTTTTTTTTTTTTTTTACCATACAAATACAAACATTTGATTTTCCCCCACTTTATTCCTGCTGTGTTTGCACTTTTGATGACTGGAGGACCATTAATTTTAGTATGAAACAAAAGTCATGTTGAACCCAAACACTGAGGGTCATTTTAAACTCAATTGCAGGTTTTTTCTCGAGACCAGCCAGCATGCAATAAACTCTTAGTGACTGTACGTAGACGTGTTTCCTGTAAAAAGATTAGAATACCCATAATATGTGATTACTAAACACATTCCTAGACGTTGGCATCGTGACATATTATTGTTTAATAGCATTATCAGGTCGCTTATCTAATATGTAGTATTTATTTCTTTAGAAAGGAATAAGCATCTTAAATATTAATGTTAATATTGCATTTAATTTATAGAAATCTTGTAGTGGGAAATGTAACATACGTTTCTCAAGATATCAGTTTATTATTTTCTTTCAGTGTAGCAGAATCATCGGTACAATTCACCCTGTGTGACACTACAGTCTCGAGTTGACATTTGATTCCCATAAGACTGTATTTCTCTCTCTCTCTCTCTCTCTCTCTCTCTCTCTCTCTCTCTCTCTCTCTCTCTTTCTGTCTCTCAGGAGACTCAGGAGAGCTTTGGAAGCCGAAGCCAGCCTGCTGGGAATGCTGGGAAACCCAACCATGATGAGATGGGATTGATCCAGCAGGACCGTCCTTCCAGCTTACCTGTGAGTCACAAGTCTGCTGAGCCAATCAGAAGGCAGAATAAAGCATGATATCATGATTGTGCAATTGGGAAAATTGGTGCATTTAAAATATATATATACATTTTATTTTTACTATTTTGGTTTTTGGAAAGGCAGAGAGTGTGAGTTCTTTCTGCTTCCGATATGAAGGTAGGCTAAATGTTGGAGAAAATGGGTTTAGAAAAAGGACATTAAGTTATCTGTTTTTAATAATTTACCACTGCAAGTTGGAAATAATTTATTTATATAGTATTGCATACACCACTATCTATCTATCTATCTATCTATCTATCTATCTATCTATCTATCTATCTATCTATCTTTTTTTATCTTTTTTATCTTTTCAATTCAATTTATTTGTATAGCTCTTTTAACAGTTGTCATTGTTGCAAAGCAGCTTTACACAATCATAAGAATTATGGAAGTTTATATCTCTCTATCTATCCATCTATTACCCAGAGGAAAAGGTTTCTAGAGTACCCTTGGTAAGAATCATTTTTATTGTTAGTAATGTTTTTATGTTCTCCGCTTCACCACATCTTGGTATTTTCCGAATACAAAAAAACGTTCATGTAAATACATAAACAGAGATGAGACAGAGTGATCGTCCTCTTCTCCACTTGATGCCCTCTGCTACATTTCTCACTGTACGTCTCTCTCTGCTATCGGTCCCTGGGGACACGTGTCAGGGCGGGGCTTGTGCTCAGGTGGGCAATTAGCCGGCTCGATGTGTGCGCGCTGCTCTTCTCTTTCCCCTCGTTTCACAGGGCAGACCCGGATTTCACTGACCATTTCATACTAATGCCCACATTAAATGCGCACAGATTTGTTTTGGCTGCTCTGCCTACACCAGTAGGAAAGGGCACATTAAATTAGGTCTTGCTACACTAAACATCATTGTAACGAAGGCGCCTTCTCCCGCAGCCACCCACTCGTCTTCTCTCCTCTCGCACGCTAAGAGAAAAATCATTAAAGGAGCTTGACTGGAGGAGTAATTGAGTATATTTGGTGAGGCTGGGCAGAACGGGGAAAGGTGTACTTGGGGAATATTGGGAACCCAGATTCAGCCTTTTCATGTTATTATTGTTTAATTAGACTTGGATTTCACGGCTGGTTCTTTAAGTGAAGGACGGACGTCCAGGACATCAGGTCTTGCTCTGGGTTTCTTTTTCTTTTTAAAGAAAAAGAATCAGGATTTTTGGTTACTTCATGTTTTCATCATTTCCGCTCTCACTCAAATGATTCATGCACTTTTTCTACTTCCCATCTCTCTCTCTCTCTCTCTCTCTCTCTCTCTCTCTCTCTCTCTCTCTCTGTCTCTCCTTCTGTCTCATGAAAGGGCTTTGTTGTAAATGAGAGATTGCATTGATGTGTCAGCCATCCTCCAAAGTGAGAAAGCCCTGAGTACTTTGGAGATTTATTTGAATTTAGCTACTTTAATCCCACAACTGCCCCAGGGCTCTTTGCTTATGGGATTATTTCCAACTCTTCAAGCGCATGGGTTAGATCCTAATCTGCTCAGCTTTCTCTCCAGGCTTTCCCGGTCTTGCATCGCGTTAGTGACGCGAACCTTTAGGAATCAGTCCAAGAAGCTTTCAGGATGAGGAACTGTTGAGGAACGTCCTAATCTTAATCAGAGACGTTAATAAATGCTTGTGAAGTCTGGCAGGATTTGCACAACATTACAGTTTTGTGCTTTGCATCTGGGTCGAGCTTTCTGTTGGGTACAGAAATGATTATTATTATTATTATTATGATTATTATTATTATTCATTCGATATTCCTCTCTCTCTCTCTCTCTCTCTCTCTCTCTCTCTCTCTCTCTCTCTCTCTCTCACCACTGAACCACACATGGTATTCACATTAGACTAATACTCTCCTCATGCACTGCTCTGTTCCATGACCCAATACCTCGTCCCGTGGTTCTTCCTTTCACATTCTTTTATTTTTTAAACTGTATTTTTGGTTACAGATATAATTCTGGTTTTACACGTTATTCTCTCGTTCAGTTTCTGGGTTTCTTTTTTTCTCTCCTACCCTTAACATGTTTCTCACATTTCCCCTGTCTACAAACAGAGAAAGAAACACACACGTGCAATTAACAGAGAATGTGTCAGACTGTTTTACCGCCCCGAGGTTGGTGCGGCGCCAGGTGTTCCTCAGCTGGTACTAAAGCCGAACACACACGGCCGTCTGTCTTTTGTGAGCAGCTCGTAGATTTCTACACATGGATCTCCCCGGTGTTGAATTAACACCCGCAGCATGGATGTGTTCTCTCTGGCTGCGCGATTATATAATGATGCGGTCAGTGAGGACCCTCACCTAGGGGCCCTTCAAGTGTACACTAACATCTTTGAGTTTCCCTTCATATCTGTGGTGAACTATTTTTGAAATTATAATCTACTACGATGTGATAATTATGCAGCCTGTAACTAAAGAACAAAGTGTTTGTACAATAATGATGTTGGTTACACCCGCTTGAGGAGGCAGGTTATACACAATGACACCGTTTATTCACAGCTTTCACAACTTACACAATCTAAGATGAGCATTAGTCTTCTCTTTTCCTTTTTGTTTTTTTTTTTACCTGTTGGCTGTCTGCCAGTTCCCACCCACCAGCTGAATCTACCACGTAGACACATCGGCTACCGACCGCGCGTACAAACTACTGCTTAGCATAACGCGCAGAGGAAAGCGCTGTCCATCATCTTTTACATACGTGAACTCACAGAGGCCATGACTGTCTCGTACACTTTGATTGACAGGAGACGGAGACGTCTGCATGTCCGTCTTCCATACAAACTGCTTCGAATACACTATAACCCTTTATTAGGAAACTAGAACCATTAACCCTTATAAACCATTTAATTCAGAGCGTGTATGATTATCATTTACATGTTAATTAATGATGTGCCATGTTCTTAAGGTGGCTGATGTAAGTAGGAATATGGAATGTATCTACGGTTTAGTGTAGTATTGTGCAGGGTAGTGCAGTGTAGTGTTGTGAGTGTATTGTGCAGTGTAGTATTGTGTAGTATTGTGTAGTGTTGTATTGTGCAATGTAGTGTAGTGCTGTATTGTGCAGGGTAGTGCAGTATTGTGCAGTGTAGTATTGTGTAGTGTTGTGTAGTGTAGTGTTGTATTGTGCAGTGTAGTGTAGTGCTGTATTGTGCAGGGTAGTGCAGTATTGTGCAGTGTAGTATTGTGTAGTGTTGTGCAGTGTAGTGTAGTATTGTGTAGTGTTGTGTAGTGTAGTGTAGTATTGTGCAGTGTAGTGTAGTATTGTGTAGTGTAGTATTGTGCAGTGTAGTGTTGTGTAGTGTAGTGTTGTATTGTGCAGTGTAGTGTAGTGCTGTATTGTGCAGGGTAGTGCAGTATTGTGCAGTGTAGTATTGTGTAGTGTTGTGCAGTGTAGTGTAGTATTGTGTAGTGTTGTGTAGTGTAGTGTAGTATTGTGCAGTGTAGTGTAGTATTGTGTAGTGTAGTATTGTGCAGTGTAGTGTTGTGTAGTGTAGTGTTGTATTGTGCAGTGTAGTGTAGTGCTGTATTGTGCAGGGTAGTGCAGTATTGTGCAGTGTAGTATTGTGTAGTGTTGTGCAGTGTAGTGTAGTATTGTGTAGTGTTGTGTAGTGTAGTGTAGTATTGTGCAGTGTAGTGTAGTATTGTGTAGTGTAGTATTGTGCAGTGTAGTGTTGTGTAGTGTAGTGTTGTATTGTGCAGTGTAGTGTAGTGCTGTATTGTGCAGGGTAGTGCAGTATTGTGCAGTGTAGTATTGTGTAGTGTTGTGCAGTGTAGTGTAGTATTGTGTAGTGTTGTGTAGTGTAGTGTAGTATTGTGCAGTGTAGTGTAGTATTGTGTAGTGTAGTATTGTGCAGTGTAGTGTTGTGTAGTGTAGTGTTGTATTGTGCAGTGTAGTGTAGTGCTGTATTGTGCAGGGTAGTGCAGTATTGTGCAGTGTAGTATTGTGTAGTGTTGTGCAGTGTAGTGTAGTATTGTGTAGTGTTGTGTAGTGTAGTGTAGTATTGTGCAGTGTAGTGTAGTATTGTGTAGTGTAGTATTGTGCAGTGTAGTGTTGTGTAGTGTAGTGTTGTATTGTGCAGTGTAGTGTAGTGCTGTATTGTGCAGGGTAGTGCAGTATTGTGCAGTGTAGTATTGTGTAGTGTTGTGCAGTGTAGTGTAGTGTTGTGCAGTGTTGTGTAGTGTAGTGTAGTATTGTGCAGTGTAGTGTAGTATTGTGTAGTGTAGTATTGTGCAGTGTAGTGTTGTGTAGTGTTGGGTAGTGTAGTATTGTGCAGTGTAGTGTAGTATTGTGTAGTGTTGAGTAGTATAGTATTGTATAGTGTAGTATTGTGCAGTGTAGTGTAGTATTGTGCAGTGTAGTGTAGTATTGTGCAGTGTAGTGTTGTGTAGTGTTGGGTAGTGTAGTATTGTGCAGTGCAGTGTAGTATTGTGTAATGTTGTGTAGTGTAGTATTGTGCAGTGTAGTGTAGTATTGTGTAGTGTAGTATTGTGTAATGTTGTGTAGTGTAGTATTGTGCACTGTAGTGTAGTATTGTGCAGTGTAGTGTAGTATTGTGTAGCATAGTGTAGTGTAGTATTGTGTAATGTAGTGTAGTATTTATTAGTGTAATGTAGTGTAGTATTGTGTAATGTAGTATTGTGCAGTGTAGTGTAGTATTGTGTAGCGTAGTGTAGTGTAGTATTGTGTAATGTAGTGTAGTATTGATTAGTGTAATGTAGTGTAGTATCGTGTAGTGTACTGTAGTATTGAGTATTGTAGTGTAGTATTGAGTATTGTAGTGTAGTATTGTGTAGTGTAGTGTAGTGTTGTGTAGCGTAGTGTAGTGTAGTATTGTGTAATGTGTAGTATTGATTAGTGTAATGTAGTGTAGTATTGTGTAGCGTACTGTAGTATTGAGTATTGTAGTGTAGTATTGATTAGTGTAGTGTAGTGTACTGCTGTGCAGTGTAGTGGAGTGTAGTATTGAGTGATGTAGTGTAGTATTGTGTAGTGTTGGGTAGTGTAGTATTGTGCAGTGTAGTGTAGTATTGTGTAGTGTTGAGTAGTATAGTATTGTGTAGTGTAGTATTGTGTAGTGTAGTATTGCGTAATGTTGTGTAGTGTAGTATTGTGCAGTGTAGTGTAGTATTGTGTAGTGTATTATTGTGTAATGTTGTGTAGTGTAGTATTGTGCAGTGTAGTGTAGTATTGTGTAGTGTATTATTGTGTAATGTTGTGTAGTGTAGTATTGTGCAGTGTAGTGTAGTATTGTGTAGTGTAGTATTGCGTAATGTTGTGTAGTGTAGTATTGTGCAGTGTAGTGTAGTATTGTGTAGTGTAGTGTAGTGTTGTGTAGTGTAGTATTGTGCAGTGTAGTGTAGTATTGTGCACTGTAGTGTAGTATTGTGTAGTGTAGTATTGTGCAGTGTAGTGTATTATTGTGTAGTGTAGTATTGTGTAGCGTAGTGTAGTCTAGTATTGTGTAATGTAGTGTAGTATTGATCAGTGTAATGTAGTGTAGTATTGTGTAGCGTACTGTAGTATTGAGTATTGTAGTGTAGTATTGTGCAGTGTAGTGGAGTGTAGTATTGAGTGATGTAGTGTAGTATTGTGTATTGTAGTGGAGTGTAGTATTGTAGTGTAGTATTGATTAGTGTAGTGTAGTGTACTGCTGTGCAGTGTAGTGGAGTGTAGTATTGAGTGATGTAGTGTAGTATTGTGTATTGTATTGTAGTTTAGTGTAGTATTGTAGTGTAGTGTAGTGTAGTGTAGTGTAGTATTGTGTAGTGTTGTGTAGTTCCCAGACAAAACATTATATTTTGGACCACTTCTGTGGTGCGTTCTAGTGAGTTGTGATGAAATTCCTGGTGAATGAAGGCGTAAAAGTGATTGACATTTACAGAAGACTTTAAGCACAGTACGGTGATGAGATTCTCAGCCGCAGTAAAACATCTGAACGGTGCAAAGATTTTGAAGAAGGACGGATGTCTGTGGACAACGATCCCAGCCGAGGTGGCTCGGAGCTCACTGCAGTCAGAGAAACAATCAGAGAGTGGAACATCTCAGGGGAGGGTATCAGGGGTTTATATCGAGAAATAAAGGGAGTGTTTACTCTCAGGACTGTGTTCTGTTATTCTGTACAATCAAAAGTCCCGCTTTGACTCGAACACCCCTCGTAATACAGCTCAGATTATTTCTGAAAGCTGATTGCTTAGAAAGAAAAAAAATCTTATACAGAAACTTGAATGGTTAATAGTTTATCGTACACGGTAACTGATTCTTGAATGTTTTACAGCATTTAATGGAAC
Source organism: Clarias macrocephalus (assembly GCA_011419295.1). Taxonomy (NCBI): domain Eukaryota; kingdom Metazoa; phylum Chordata; class Actinopteri; order Siluriformes; family Clariidae; genus Clarias; species Clarias macrocephalus. The sequence goes on from JAAGKR010013209.1 coordinate 7,696, forward strand.
CATAAATTGATAATAAGTACAAAAACCGGTAGTAGCGGCAAATCATTGTGGTGTAAGAAGAATAGAACAATTCGGTGGAAACTGTTATAGAAAAGTCATCAACATGCACATGGTATCAGCATCACAGCGCGCTGTTGTTTATTTTCCTCCACCGGCGTGTCCTGTTGTGTGTTCTCTCTCTTTTTCACATAAAGATGTAAGAGGTCAGGTCTGTCAATGCTGAAAGTTTTCTTTATCTTAAATAAGAGCAACTTGAATTCTATTTTAAAGAAAACACCATGTTTTTATGTGTTTATGACCTTAACTAGAAAAATCAATTCTACTTTTCAATGTTTCTGTACAGTACGCTACTTTCTCTACTTTTTACCATCTGACATCCAGTTGCTTTAGGTCACATGACCTGGCAGGGGTTTATAAACCTCTGACTTCTTCCTTTGTAAACATCTTTTAAACTGCATGTCAGAGAGGAGATACGACACAGGAAACATGTAATGCACTCTATGTATTGTTTAAGAGCTGTTAATATACGTTATATACTGTGTATATATTTTATATAAGGAGTTGTAGCCCCTGACGAGCAGAAATATATCATGTGGTTTCAGACTTAATTTACAATGAATAATCTGAAGAGAAAGAGAGAATTGCAGGAGAGAGAGAGAGAGAGAGAAAGAGATGGAGAGAAAGAGAGAGAGGGAGGGAGAGAGTTATGGAGAGGGAGAGAGGGGAAGAGAGAGGGAGAGACAGAGAGAGAGAGAGAGAAAGAGCGAGGGAGAGAGGGGAAGAGAGAGGGAGAGACAGAGAGAGAGAGAGAGAGAGAGAGAGAGAGGTCTCATAACTGCAGGCTCAAGCCAATCTGCAGTCTTAATTAACTAATGCATTAGGGGAAAGCAGGAGAAGGTGTGTGTGTGTGTGTGTGTGTGTGTGTGTGTGTGTGTGTGTGTGTGTGTGTGTGTGTGTGTGTGTGTGTGTGTGTGGACTTAATGTCTTCCCCCATGCGCAAGATCCATCCTTTATCTGTGTTTTTTCATCCTGTCCTCTTGTCTCCTCTTTTCTTCTCTCCTTATCACGTTTCTCATCCCCTCTCTGTCTCGTCTCCATCACGTCTGTTCCTGTCTTTCCTCTGCTCGTCTCTTGTCTCTCCTCATTTTCTCTTTTCCACTCTTTTGTTTAATCTCTCTCTCTTCATCTGGTTTTCACAGCCCAGCCTCTTTTGTCCACCTTTCCTCTCCTTCATTCTCCTCTCCAATTTGTCTCCTGTTGTGTTATTATTTTGTCTCTTATCCTTTTTTAGCCTCGTCTTTTTTGTCTCATCTCAGCTTGTCTCTCGTTTTTAAAAATTTTTTTTACCCTTTTGTTTCTTCTCTCCTTTTGTCTGATCATATCTCACCTCATCCTTTTTTTGTCTCCCTTCTGCTTTCCTTAAGTCTTAAGATTGTTTTCTTTTCTGTCCTCTGGACTTCTCTCATCCGTTTTCTCTTTGTTTGTCTCCTCTCTTTCCTGTCCTCCCTTTTGTTTTTCCTCTTCTCTTGTCTAATCTCCTTTCCTGTTGTTTAATCTTGTTTCATCTCTTCAAGTCTAATCTTGTCTCATGTCCTCTAATCTTCTATTCTCTACTCCTGTCTTCTCTCATTTTATCCTGTCCCATTTCCTCTCGTCTCCAATCTGCCCGTCTCCTCTCCTCATGTATGCTATTGTTTCATATCCTTCCCTCTCGTTTTCATCTCCTGTCTCGTCTCATTCTGCTCTTTCGCCTCATGGCGTTTCTCCACCATTTGTCTTCTCTTCTTTTATCTCTTCTGGCTTCTTGTTTCTTTTTCTCATCTCACCTTTTTTTTTTTTTTTTTCTTGTTGTCTCCTCGCTTCACCTTTGGTCTTGTCTTGTCTGGTCTCCTTCAGGTCTAATCTTTTGTCCAAACCCCTTCGCTCGTCTCTTTTTGTCTCTTACACTGACCTGTTTCATTGTCTCACCTCCTTGATCCTGTGTGTGTGTGTGTGTGTGTGTGTGTGTGTGTGTGTGTGTGTGTGTGTGTGTGTGTGTCTCCTTGTCTCGTCTCATCTCCTATATTTTTTAACTCTTTCTTCATCTCTGCCCAAGCCGTCTAAAACTAACTTTGACTTAACTTCTTCCCTGTCGTTTTTTTCCTACATTCTCTTTCGTCCCATCTCATCTCCTTTCCTCTCCCGTCTCTGCTCGTCTCATCTCATTTCCTCCGGCCCTATCCTGTGCTCCGGGATTCAGCTGTCCACACTGAGCACTTCCCTCTGATGCACACCGAGCGAATGTATGCCTGTTAAATGCATCTGCTACATCGCTGTCATGAAGAGATGAAAAATAAAGCCACTTAGGTGCACCGCTGCATGCTTTTCCCCCCCTCGAGGGAGATGAGCGGGATGGTACGGTCCGCGCCTTCACCTTCCCAGACCCGTTTCTAATCAGTCAGCGGTGTAGCGCAGCACTGCCAGCACTCCCTCTGGCTGTCGCAGGGCTGAAATTACATCTGCTTTTGAAGCTGGGCCCACTGTTAGCGTCGCCATAGCAACGGCCGAGACCAGTGTGTGTGTGTGTGTGTATGTGTGTGTGTGTGAGAGCCTGGCGATGAATTGTCCTGATGCCATTACAGTCCCGTTATTATTGCCTCTCCCATCAGATCAGATATTACTTGTTTGGTTATTAGCACTCGAGAAAATGATCAGCCTCCTGCGCAACTTATTTGACATTTTCTTTCAGATATGTCGAGCCCACGGCTCCGCGTGAATGTCACCGCGTCCGTGCGATGAGGAATGACGCTTCTGCTAAAAATATTCCGAAGGCGCGTACTTACATCTCGCCCATTAATGAAACACGCGGCTTCAGCATTTTTTTAGAGCAATTTATTATTGGATTTAAACGCGATCCGGACTCGGAATATTGATGGATTTTGTTTGTTCCTTGGATGACTGTGTTACATTCTGATGAAGAGCAGGGAAGTAGATCCTCGTCTTCGGAGAACTCTGTGGTCATTTAACGGTGTGATACCTGATATGGTGACCAGTAGAGGCCGAGCTGTGTGTGTGTGTGTGTGTGTGTGTGTGAGTGTGAGTGCGGTTCTTTTGATGGTCACGAATCTTCATTAGCGATTCAAGTTAAATAAAAACAACAAAGGCTGAAGGAAGAGAGATTGCACGGTTAAGATCCCGTGAGACGTCAGGCGATGCTCTCTTTCTCATCCGTGATTCCTCCGCACTGAATCCTTAAGCGTAGCCCTCGCACAGCCCCCCTTATTATCTCCATATTAGTGTTAGATAACCGTTCCGTGGATCCGCGTACGCTTAATAAGCCATCTGCATTTCCTTAAAACCATGTGAACCCCAGTAAATTGCATTGCATAGCTTTAAGCTAATTGGTTAAATGGCAATTAATGGGAGTATTATGATTTATAATATTTCACACGGGTGCACTCAGGCCAGGAAAATTACAGCCATTCGACAGGTGATTAGAAGCGTTTCGCTCGCGCTAATTGTTTACAAAGGATGTCCGCGATGCTTGCAGTAAAAACGCTCTCCTTCTTTTAACGACCGATAGCACCGTAATTACACCGCGCCTCTTTTACTAGTCGGATAAAAGTCATGCAGTGTTTAAAGTCGCTCGACTTCAGAAGAATATCTAAAGCAGACGGGTGTTATTGCGTCATAAAATATAAGTGTCTATCGTTGTCACGCGCCATTTCATGTCCGATATAGAGAGGGGAAAAAATGTGCGTCATCAGAAAAGAGAGGTTTGTCATGGAACACAGAGTTTCAGTTCAGAAAAGTCTCCAATAAATGAATCGTCTCTGTTAGAACATCCACAAAGTTATAACAAAACGTCTTATATTATTATTATCGTCTTAGCAACGGAACTGAACATGTATTCATTTTATTTAATTCATATAGCGCTTTTAACAGGTTACAAAAACAGGTTCTTAAAATATTTTTAAAATATTTTTTGTTATAATATTTTTATTATTTTTATAATAAATATAAAATTCTGCATATAAATAAATAAAAATGAACTGTATAGATTTATAAATGTATGGCTTTAAGTCTGTATGCTAAAGTATCTCAGACACTAATCGAGACTGAAGAAGACGTTTCTTTGCTATATATTTATCTAATTATTTCGGTTTTTAGTCTATAATACTCCATTACAACATAACTACAGCTTAAACGTGAAAGCTTACTTTAAAAATTTGATAGTTTTGATGATTTTTAAGATCAGTAGAAGAACGAAGGTCGTGCCAGGGTCAACCCTGAGCTCGCCAAAAACACTCCGATCTCCAGTCGAGTCCGAACGCACAAAAATCACAAAAAAACAACTGAATTCAATTATTTTAATCTATTTGACCCTGAAAGCTAACAGCACTGATATTGATGCTATTTAGTTTTTATTTCTACAGCAGGTCAAATCGTTTATTAAGAATGTGTAATGGAGATAATTTCATCCTGTGACATTCTGCTGTTTTTGATGGTTATATTGTGATTTTTTACAAAAGCAGTATATTTCATGAAGTGTGTCCTTTAACCCGTCTCAATCCATCTAAATCTGTTTAAAGATGTTTAGAGGAAACACTTTTCTTCTTATTTAAAGAAATGAAAGCACGTTGAAAATACGATGTATTACTAAATTCTTTTACGTATTAAACTCCATCAGCAGCTGGAAACTGAGCTGAAACTCCTGATACACTGTTACAGCAAAGAAACAGGCAGAGTGATTGTGTGTGTGTGTGTGTGTGTGTGTGTGTGTGTGTGTGTGTGTGTGTGTGTGTGTGTGTGTGTGTGTGTGTGTGTGTGAGAGAGAGAGAGAGAGAGAGGTGGAATGGAGAGAGAGTAATGGTCCACTAAGACAGGCCCAGCTCTACAGGAAGTAAGCTCATATCTGCATTTCCCTGCAGTCTCTCTGCATTATACATTTTTCATGACCGCTGAGCGGGAATTAGCCACGAATCCCAGCAGCAAATCTCTCATCTCTGAGCCGACGAGAGAACGAGAGAGAGAGAGAGAGAGAGAAGCATAGAGACTCACGGGAGCACTGAAGAAGCCCTGTTCCTCCACCGCACCTACAGAGCCCACCCGGGGTCCGCCCGGTGCACACGGGCCCCTCGTCTGAAACCGGGATTACTTCGGCGTGCATGTGTGTGTGTGTGTGAGTGAGTGTGAGTGTGTGGTTGTGTATGCGCGCATATGCACTAGGGCTGACAGCAATCTCAAAAAGGTTACATTAGAATTTTAATTAATTAAAGTCTCTACTACCTAAATGTGTGTATATATTAATGAGCTGATAAGCCAGAGACAGAGAGATCATTAGCCGTAGCGCTACACTGTGTGTGTGTGTGTGTGTGTGTGTGTGTGTGTGTGTGTGTGTGTGTGTGTGTGTGTGTGTGTGTTATATTGCGTACGCCATGGAAGGGGAAAACTAAATCAGTTTTAAATCCTAAGTAAATTATTGTTTTTATATTTTTAAAATTACCCAGTAATATATTCTTGTTGAAGATTTTTCTCTCAATCTTATTTTTTTTTAATACCTGGGGAGGAATGCTCTTTTGGTCAGGCTGAATCCTAAATATCTTCATTTTTTAAAAATAAATGTAATAAATGGATGTCGGGAAAGCTCACACATTTGTGTTGATTTTAATATTAAGTTAGTATTTGTATTGTGAAACGCATCGTCTCAGAGGAAATAATGTAAATGCAGAAAATCTGTTCCAGCCGCCCAAAAAATGTTAGCGATATTACCAGTTTCCAACACTATAATCATATCTCTGCATATAAAAACAATCAATACATTTAGAAAAGACGTGCAAATAAAGTAAAATATGAAATAAATAGACATTAAACCTCACTTAACCTTAATTTATGATTCCTCTCGACACCGGCTGCTTTAAAAACCAAAGTGAACTTCAGCTGATTCTACGTTGTAGTGAATATTAATTCTTTATGTTGAGATTTTGGGAGAAACATTGTGTTGAGAGTTGAGGGCTAACAGTTTTTTCGATTTGATTCAGTTTCATTTGTACAGAACAGAGCTCACTGTCGCAAAGCAACTATACAGAAATAAAAAGTGAGGATAGAAACTAGAGTACTGTAAAGAAAAAAAGTATAAATCACAAACCATCTGTGGAGGCGAGGAAAAACTCCCTGAGATGGCAAGAGGAAGAAACCTTGAAAGGAACCAGATTTAAAAGGGAAACCATTATCATTTGGGTGATACTGGATACCAGTACGACCATAAACCAATCCCTGTGTGCCGTAAGTATGATACGTACTGTGTATCGTGTGTGATGTGTGTATGATGTGCATATGATGTGTGTATGATGTGCGCATGCTGTGCGTGTAATGCGTATGATGTGCGCATGATGTGCGTGTAATGCGTATGATGAACGTGTGATGTGTGTATGATGTGCGTATGATGTGCGTGTAATGCGTATGATGAACGTATGATGTGTGTATGATGTGCGTGTAATGCGTATGATGAACGTATGATGTGCGTATGATGAACGTATGATGTGCGTATGATGTGCGTGTAATGCGTATGATGAACGTATGATGTGCGTATGATGAACGTATGATGTGCATATGATGTGCGTATGATGAGCGTATGATGTGCGTATGATGTGCGTATGATGTGCGTATGATGAACGTATGATGTGCGTATGATGAGCGTATGCTGTGCGTATGATGAGCGTATGATGTGCGTATGATGAGCGTATGATGTGCGTATGATGAGCGTATGATGTGCGTATGATGTGCGTATGATGTGCGTATGATGTGCGTATGATGAACGTATGATGTGTGTATGAT
>JAAGKR010013210.1:0-12500 GCA_011419295.1 Clarias macrocephalus
GTGATGCCTTAAAGGTTGAGAGCATCACATGCTCTTAACCTTAAGGGGTGCTTAAGAGATGAGATTTTGTTAAGGTAGGAAGTACTTAAATACAAGTGTATAAACCAAGCCATGGGAATTTGTACATCAGTTATAATTTGGATTGGATAATTTTGGATAGGAAAAGTCCCAGGTTCAAACCGCACGACCAAGTTGCCACTGTTGGGCCCTTGAGCAAGTCACTTAACTCAACTGCTCAGATATATAGAAAGATATCATTATAATTATAATTCTGCATAAGGGTGTCTTTCAAATGTCATAATGTAAATGTCAATTTTAATAATTATAATAAGTTAAATTTCCTGGAGAAATTATGAAGTAGGGTCACAATGGTGCACTGTGTTTCCTGGGCAAAACAGCCCATGTGGTTACAAAGACATGAGTCTGTATAATGCCTGTGATCCCAGGGAGTGTGTGAGTTGTGGGGGTGTGGTTTGGGCCACAGGCCACAGCTTCCCTTTCCCCCTGCTCTAGAAACTCACAGGCGCAATGTATTCTGTAAAAACTTCAAAGCCGTTCGGCATTCCTGTGTTTCTTTTGCTTACGTCCGAGGAACCGTACATGCTTGAGCTTTGGTTCTTGGATTGTTTGAGAGAGCTCTTAAATTGTGGGATTTAAAGTTTCATGTGTGCATGTTTTGTATTTTGTATATTTGAAACATTGAGAACAGAATGGCAGTTTTTCCAACATGATCCAAAAGATTTTTTTGCCCCATTTAAATCTATGGAGTGATTTTTGCAGTCACACCTGTTCACAATCACACACTATGCTGTATATACAAGTCGGTTTCCTACTGCAGTGCTCCTTGTTCTTTACAAAACTGACCCAGGTTTTCACACTACCCATTCTATCACATTCGCATGGGTTTGCCAACAGCTTGACCTGTTTCTTTATTTTGACTATGCCTATAAATGTTCCTTTGGATTTCTAAGATATTTTTTAATATCAAAATATGCGTCCTAAAATGACTAGGTGCCTAGTGTCAGAAGACTGGTATTGAGTACAAAAACCACTCAATACCAGAAAAACATATTATAAACATGTCAGACCTTGAGGCAGATGAGCTGCAGCAGCAAAAGACTAGGTTTGTTTCTGGTTTGACTCATTTCAGTAAAAATCAGCTGATAATCCGACCAGCCCATCCGAAGCCCAACTGACGTTTTTGACTTCTGTATTGACATTCTTGACACAATTCGCCGACAAGATAATTTCATGAATGAGCAGGTGTAGTGTGCATATCGCAGTGTGAATGTATTTTTAGGTGCTTAAAGTTCTGACACGTTTTTTTCTCGATCGCTCACCTTCTTTGTGTTAATAGGGCTACCTGGCTCACTGCGACAGGGGCTCGGCGTGAGGCTACAACTCTCTGGAGTGATGAAGTGGGCCATGTAGGAGTTGTAGTCCAGCAGAATCTTCTCTCTCACTGAGCCAGCCAGCTCCCTTAGACCTAGCATTGAGGCCAGGTCATCATTACTGGCCTGAGGGGAGCCTCCAGCACTACACACTCCTGGAGAAAAAGAAAGCAAAATCCTTTGCGATTTGCTGCAACGTTGGCCGAAAAATTTGTGATGAAATGCTTTCTTGCTTTGAATAAAGGCTTTTTAGCTGGATGTAAAGTTATACAAATCAGTATGATTATAAATGGACAATAAATGGTCTTTAAGCCTGTGTTAACCCTTTTAAGCCTAGATGAGGGTGAGTCAAAAAATGATCTGCACTCCATTATATTGAAACTTCTGTTGTCTTATCAGCGCTTTCCGTTCAAGGCGTTCCCGGTCTCACGGTCACTGCTGCGCAGGTGTGAAAAAAAGATCAGTGTGAAGTCATTCGGGTTTTTTTTTTTTTTTTTTTAAAGACTTTTGGAAAGTGTTTTGTCTTGAGTTGAATCATGTGTAAGAATTGATAGCGAAGTTCAAATTAAGCTTGCACAAGTGTTAGCCATCAAGAAGGAGCCCCACGGCCATTCATGTACTGTTCACATCATACAAAGATCCGCACACTTCTGCCCACGTTGTCGACACTCTGCAAAAACATTGATTTGAGATGTGAAAGCATTCTCCCTATAGTCCTGATCTCCCTCTGTCATACTTTCACCTGTTTGGTCCCCTGAAAGCAGGTGGATAAAGCTTAACTTCTGATGAAGAAGTGAAGACAGTGGTGCAGTCATGGCTCAGCCTAAAACATTTTTTAATAAGGAAATACAAAAGTGTACTGAAAAGCGAGGAGATTATGTAAAAAATGATCTATTTATGTTTTCTAAAGAATAATAAAAATCTATTTTACAGCCAGAGTGAGGATAATTTTTTACTTGCCCTCATTTGTGTTTTTTTTTTTTTTGGCAGCAACTTCAGCAAAATCATTCCTGCACCTGGCTTAGACTCGTCCCTGCAGATCCTAATGTTCGACGCAGACAAGAAATGCTGGTACCACTCCTCTTTCTCTCTCCCTGTACGCCCAAACAGATACAAAGTAGTGATCTGGTCTGCTTCCTTCTGCACCTGTTTGAGTTTTACTTCTCTTTCCTTCTTCGCCTCTGCTACTTCACTGAATTGCTCTTCTTCTATACACTGCTCGTCTTCAGCCAGCATAATGCAGATGGGATATTTCCTATTCCAGACTCTCTTTTTCGCCAAGACTTCTGGCAGCAGAAACACCTGTGAAAGAGAGAACAAGGGCAAGGGGAGAAAACTGAGTAAAGTATTATTAGTTTGGTGAATAATTTTGACTGCAGAATATTTTCTTTTTTGAACCATGTGAGGAAGATTTTAGGTAACCAGGTGTTTTTGCTTATAATACTTACAGCAACATTAACAATAAGGTACATGTATACAGTATCGGTGTACGATAAAAAATGCTATACCACAAGCCGAAGTGACACATGGTTGGGTTTCACCTGACCTTGCTATTGGATAGTTTGAAACATCGTGACCGCACAAATGTAGTCTCATAGACGGGCTCGTTGAAGGTGGCTTGCCGTGGGACGTTGACAGGAGGATATTCCAGGCGTAGGTGACATCCATCCAAAGTGACGTGGACAGAGTGGCACAGAGAGGGGTGATATGTCTCTGGGTCATAGCTGTACATTTCATTCATCCAGCCCTGCAATGCATCCCAAAGAGCATGCATTTATTACTTTTGGATCATATTTAATATGTCAGTACTAAACTGCTTAAATTCTGACAATGGTTTTAATTCGGACAATGATCTCTTCTGTATTTTATTAAAGTTTCTCCTATGCAGCAAGCTGATCTAATTAATTCCTGGAAAGTCATCTATAGCCACTATTGCTCCAAGAAATTAAGCTTAAAAAACAAATGGTTTTATGGACAGTGTGTGTATTTTTAAAGGCTTCTTCTACGGTATATCTACCGTTTGCTGAGGTAATAGTACAGCATCTCCCATATGTATCTAAATATAGCATAATTAAATAAATAATTTTCTGCGTTGTGTTGGCGGGGTGTCTAATACTAAGCAGATGTGCACGAGACGCTTTTCATTTATGGAATGCCTTGTGAACTGGTGCAATAATCCAGCTTAACTGCTAACATCTGCCTGTGTCTGTGTGTCGCATTAGTGAAACAGACCTAGGTACTGTATAGCAAGCGTAAGCATTACTGACACTATACATAAGCAATTGAATAGATGAAATCAGATACTAAATAAGCCCTGACTACTGCAAACTTTTAATCTCGGGTTAATGTGCTGGTAGACCTGACCTGAAGATCTGTCTTTGCTGGATCTCGCAGTGTTGTGTCCATGTGTTCCATCAGCAGGCTGTCAGAGGGAGAAGAGATGGGCATTTCTCTAGCAGCAGACCGTTGTGGTGCTAGCATCAGTACCACTGCCAAGCCCAGCATGAATCCACATGCCAGTCCTAGAAACAATCCTGTCACATAGGAAGACAGCGGTAGCACAAAGAAGCTGTAAGCCAGCAAACCCACACATACCAGCCATCTGCCCATGTCTGAGGAGGTGGTATATCTTGCAGGTGGTGCTTTGACACCAATTTGCTCTCCAGGTTTGACCTGTGTTTTGCCAGAATGCTCCTGAATTTCCAGCACTTGAATGACATCACCGTAAGTGCAGATCTCGTATCGGCTGCCCTTGCTGCCCAGCTTGCAGCAAATCTCAGGAGTAATGCTTGGTGCGAGTTCTCTCTTGGGCTTCCTTAGTGGGGTTTCACATACTCCAAATAGACTCCCATTCTCTTTGTTCCATTCTCCAGCTCCATCCTCACTCCTAATCAGTATACCTCCTGCAGCACCACCTTGAAAGGCAGGCAAGTCCCCTTTCTGAGACTTCGGGCTGCCACTGTCTTCTCCGATTATCTTGCTGAGCTTAATAAGTGGCTCCTGCATGGCCTCGGACAATTTACGGCGTCTGTCCTCCAGTTCAGCCATCAGCAAGCTGCCGGAACAAATCCGGCTTGGACGGGATTCTGTGGGAGATGATGGCATTGTCCTGGGCAAGATTTCTGCATCCTTCAACTTGGGTAGTTGGCCCAGTTGTTTCCAAGGTTGCAGATGTAGTTTGGAGTCAGAATTGGAGAGGCAGAATTCAGACTCTCTGTGTGAGATCTCCATGGAGAGAGACTCAACAAGACTGGGCATGGGATTGGGCCTAAGCAAGGCAGACACTTTAGACTCTTTATCAGAGAAAGCTGAAGAGGATTTAATGATGGAGGGAGCAGCAGTGGTGTCATGGCTTGAAGATGAGAGTTCACCAAGGGAACTGGGTGTGGAGGAGGAGAGTGGGAAGCTGAAAGCTGAAGAGTGGAGATCTGGTCTATTGCTACCTCTTCCACAGGGGTTCTCTTTGGAGAAGGAGGTAGTGGGGTCCTCCTCATCAGGGTCCGGGAATAGCTCGTTGTCTTCCATGCTTGCATTTAATGCGTATGTATATATTGGGCAGAAGCTGGTCTGGTGGCCATAGGGCTAGAACTGTCAGGTCATTCTCTCCACCAATGGCATAAAAACAGCTAAAAAAAATAAAAAAAAATCAGACTCACAGCAGTCACTTAATATATGTGATGTCATGTTACATATTACTACAGATGGACAATTTTTGCACATACTCTATGTAGAGTAGTTTGTAGTGAACACTTACTTTTGCCTCATGCAACCTCATTTGGATGAGATTCAATCTAAAATATGAGAAAATAATATGGATTGGTGCATAAATTCATACAAAAAATTTGGAACTGATAGAAAATTATGATAAAACACAGCAATATACACTTCTGTTTCATCACAGAACACATTAAGCACTTTTTCAAATGCTACTGCTTAAACTACAAAAATTGCACCCATCACCAAGTAATCAAGTTCTGCTGCATAAATATTCGTCCCAAGTCCCTAGCTTATATAACACTTACAATAGTCTTTTTAATTTGACATGTCCTCAGGCCTATGTTTTAGATGGACAAAGGCCTTTAATGGATGAACATATGGGCCAAATCCCAGCACCACTAAGATCTCGTTTAAAAGCATCATTCAGATCAATTTCTGTCGCACAGTCAGTTAGACTCAGACCTTACAGGATTGTGACTTGTGCCTGAAAGGTCTGAGTCTAACTGATCGGGAGACAGAAATTGATCTAATTTAAAAGCAACATTCAGATCAATTTCTGTCGCACAGTCAGTTAGACTCAGACCTTGCAGGCACAAGTCACAATCCTGCTTCACTGAGCTGGCACTAACTGACTACAAGGAGACTTAGAGCACAAGGCGGGGTACAGCCTGGGCAGGATACGAATCCATCACAGGGCACACATACATACACACACAAACACGTTCATTCACACACTATGGGCAATTTGTGAATACCCACAGTGTTTGGATTGTGGAAGGAAACCGGAGTTCCCAAAGGCAAGATGCAGTGCTAACCACTAGGCCACCGTGCTGCCGCCTGCTAATAGTGTTTCCTACTATTACCATTATTGCTTTATGTTAGCAGGAGAATAATGCGATCATTAAAAAAAGAGTTCTGCATGCTTTCTTATGACTGACAGGCCATTTACAACATTTCAAATACATCATTTAAACAACATCAAAGCAGCTCAAAAGGTTAAAACCAATGACTATCACACTGTCACTGTGATGTTACTGTAACTGAAAAATGTAAATTTCCACACTGTGTTTATTTATACTTTACATGGCAAAATATTAAAGAAAACATCCCTTTGGCTGAATAATTTCCATAGATGATCTACTGAATATGAATTGCCTAATCAATCTTATTACTATATTGCTATATACTATAACTGTGGAATTTTACATCCAGAGTTTGTCATTGCAAATATATTATATCACAGCCTTGTCCAATCTCACGTCTGACAATTTTGTGCAGCCTGCTGCTGCATTGTATCAGCAGTTTTCTATTAGTCTAAACAAAAGCATATACGTACATTTGTCCTTTTCGTAAAACAACATAAGGTGCATATACAGTACAGTATAGTGCAGTTGAACCTTGCTTAGGTTGCCTATATAAACCTGCAGTATCTCTCTCAGCTTTCTCTAGATAATAATAAAGCAGGCAGGCATACAGGCCAGGTGCACAGACAGCTCAAATTCATTTGGCTGTGTTTTAGTATTGGCCGTATCTCAGTTTGACTGTATAGACGCATAGTCCTTAATTACTCCAGCCCTAAGCAGTGTAAGCTAACTACTGTATACTGACTGAGCAACATTTTCTGGGCCATTAATAAATTAAACAAATTAATTCAAGAAGCTACTGTAATTTGCTGATTAACCCAAGCAGCACCACATGTGCTGACTGCACTTGGGCTGATTGATTTGTAGACATTGCAGTGTATCATTATTTGTACTATACAAATAATGTAGAATTAATATATTATGGAAAACTTTATAAGTTGATTAATTTACTTAACAGAAGCACACTGACTTTCTGACTATAAATTAAATCACAGAAGTATATGAATGCAATTATCAATTACAATATAAGATATTGTATGTACAATTACACTGGGAATTACACTGATCATCCATAACATTAGGACCACCCGTCTAATACTGAGTACTCTGGGTCCCCTGTTTTGCCACCAAAACAGTGATGTAGTGTGTGTTCTGAAACTTTTCTATCGGAACCCACATTAACCTTTTTAGCAGTTTGAGTTACAGTAACTTGTCCATGGCAATCCATGACCCTGTCGCCAGTTGACTGGTTTTCCTTTCTTGTGCCAATTTTTGGTAGGTCCTGACACTACTGACATCCGACAAGAGCCTCAATTTTAGAGTTGCTCTGATGCCGTTATCTAGCCATAACAATTTGGCCCTTGTCAGAGTCACTCAAATCCTTACACTTGCCCATTTTTTCTGCTTCCAACACATCAACTTCACCTGCTATCTAATATATCCAACCCACTTACTGGGGCCATACTACAACTACTGTGACAAGGACAAAATTCTGTATTAATGAACGACTTCAAAATTGCAGCTTTGTGGGATGTCCCTATTCTGTAATGGAATTAGAATGTGAAAATAGGGGAAATAAGCATTAAAAAAAATGTTATTAAGTACATATTCAGTGATTGACTGTACTCTCATTGCTTCTTATACTTTCAAAGGGAAATGTATTTGGACCAAAATATATACAGTATGTATGTAAAAGTTACATGAAAGCAAAATGATAAAAAAAAACTGCACCAGGATGACCTAAAGGCACTAATTCCAATCTACATGGAGAATAATATGCAGTTCTATCACTGTTCTACTCCCCTCATACTATGTTCCCTCATAGAAAAGCACAGAGATGCTTATCTAAAATTTGCACATGTGCTTCGAAGGAAACATGAAATCTATACTAAGAAAACCAAATCTATTAAGAAGATGAACCCTGTAACAAAACAATGACCCCAAACACACAGCAAAATTAAGTCAAAACTAATGGTTTAAACATGGTTTAACCAATCGCCTGACTTTATTTATGTAGAATATCTTAGCTAATTTGTACTCAGATTGCATGACTGCATCTACTTTTAGACATGATTGACACTGCTAAGCTGCATAAATCTACAGTCTGGTATAGAAAGAAATCAGCCCCGCCCTAACTTTGTACCATTCATATTGATATAAGTAATATTTTTATTCATTAAGAAAAATAATTGTTCTTAAATTGCTGTGGTATAAAAGGAATATAATTTTTACAAAAGAATTAATCTCAGGCTGGAACAAGTAACTCGATAGGATCACATAACCCTGTAATTGATTAATTCCCTATAACTGCAAGTCCCACTGGATTTTATTTATGACCTCTCCTATTCCCTTCCTGGAGACTGACTGGCACAAATCTAGAGTGGAATGGAGTTACATTAAGTGCTAAACATCTTAAGTGTTTTAATACAGTACATCTGCTTGCTCTCATGTTACTAACTACTCCCACATATACAACTTTGTGCACGCTGCTAGTTGAATGCCATCTGTGCTACGAAAAACAAACATGAGTGTCTTGTTAGTCAATCAGCACGTGCATATAAAGTCCCCTGTGCGCTTTTGTATCTTTGATACAGCTCAGTCTTCAATGTGTAGTTTAAATAGCTTATTTTGCTATATTAGCACTTCCTGCATTACTCAGACTGTACAGATTTATGATTCAAGCTGTGCTTATCTACATAAAATGCTGCCATATGAAATAAATATAAAACACATAAGAAGCACATGAATGCTGTTCTATTAATAACAGCCGCTTCCTTTCCCAAATAAGGTTCTTAATACCTGAGCAGGTTGATATAATAAGCTACTGTATATTCTGAATCATAATTGCCTATGGGGTAATGTTGTACTGCAAAATACAATTTGAATTCAGAGTTATATGCAGGGTTATTTTCAGAGTTTAGAATTATGTGCAGGACGCAGACCTATAGTGGATCAGATGGAGATTTAAAAATCGAATCACGTGACAGCATGAATGAGTTCACTAGAGAATTAGGAGTCACAGTTTTCAAAGTAAAGCTTTAAAGGTTATAATAGCACAGATGTTAGGTTGTGATATTAGATGGGAGAGCTTTAATCAATTTAACTAAATATAAATAATGCTACTGATAAACTATTAGGGCTGAACAATTCATTATATCATGGATGGAATAAAAATAATGATATGAAACGATTAAAATTAATATATTTTTAAGGGTTTAAGCTCAGTAATGTTATACTAGATGTACATTTAAGGTTGAGGTTCTGTTCCCTCAGTTCTTTTTGTGTAATCTGAACTTTGATTACAAAAGGTGCGCTTAGGATATGAATGGTTTAACTGCAAAATGAGATAAATTCATTTCGCAAAATTTGAGAAAAACTAAAGATTTTCAAAAGGAGCAAGCAGTATTGCCAACTGAAGGAATATTTTGTTCAGGGTTTCTTTGAATCACAAAATAATTATATAAACATTGCTTTATTTTAATATGATTTTTTATAAACCATTATATATCCAACTTAATATTGTCGAAATTCATACATTAGACTACAGTTGTGTTTGAGTCAACACAAATATGCAATTTTTTTATTATTATTTATAAATTGGTTGAGTTTTAATAAAATGTATAGCAAACTCAAGCTTTTTAGTTTTTGTATCAAGCCAAATTGTGGCTTGAAAAAAGTTTATTGAGAAACCAATACTAAAAAT
This sequence comes from Clarias macrocephalus, assembly GCA_011419295.1. Taxonomy (NCBI): domain Eukaryota; kingdom Metazoa; phylum Chordata; class Actinopteri; order Siluriformes; family Clariidae; genus Clarias; species Clarias macrocephalus. The sequence goes on from JAAGKR010013210.1 coordinate 9,675, forward strand.
TCATCTTACAATGCATCATCTGGATTGTCATTATCATCAGCAATGCATTATTAGAACATCTAACTCTTATCATAGAAGTCCATGACTGCTGGGGAAACGTCATTGGCAGTAATAGACCATGTCTTGTTTTACCCAAGTATAAGTTCAAAGCTTCTAAAAATTTTTCAGTTTTCAAATAGAATTTGTTTTATAGCCAACCTTGTATGCCTGAGGAAGTTAAAATGGCATTTTTTGTATTTTGTTTCTACAGACACAACTGTCACTGACAGGCTCCTGAATTTACAGTCTAAGGTAGAAATAAATCAATCCAAGCCTCTGCATATATTTTTAGTGCATCTTTATTAACATGTTTGGTGCTGGTGCTGTTAGACAAATGTGTGCGTGCAAAATGTGCAAACTTCTAAATAGCAGGGTTGTTCAAGTCAAACCGTGTTTGTAATGAAATTTCTGATGAAAGAAGGCATTAAACTAATTGCCATTTATGGAAGACTCTTAGCTGCAGTAAAATATTTGAATGGTACAAATGTTTTACAGAAGGCTGTATGCCTGTGAATGATGATCCAAAGTGGCTCAAAGCCCACTGCAGTCGTTCCAACAATTCTAACATATGATCCTTTAAAATCAACCGATAACTTCTCACCAGCTTGTGGAAGAGATGCATCTGTCTGTGAGAATTGTAAACACAATCATTTATAAACACCACTTGCACATTTTTTTTTTTTTTTTACCACATCTCTGTACAGTCCTGCCCTTGTTCCAAGTGGTTTCCCCATTAAAGGAGTCCCTGGAACTGTCTGAAACCCAGCCTACTGAGGACGCAGAAATCCGGCATACTGAGAAAATTTTCTACCTTGCTGGTATCCAAGCACTAGTAAAACACTAAGTGCATTAGTGTAGCAGGAGATTATATCGACAAATAAAGGTCGTCTTTACTCTCATAACTGTGTTCTGTTATTCTGCACAATCAAAAGTCCTGCTTTTTGCATGATTTTGTCTTTGTCATATTGGGTGGGAGAAAAAGTAAATGCGATAAAGTACATTTAAAAAATATATCCATAACACAGTAAAAACTGGAGAGTTCTGAAAACATAATGAAACCCCTGATCAAATCATTCACACAGCTCATTCAGCAATCTCTAACAGAAATGTACTCACTGTTTAAACAAAGAGATGAATTTACACACACACACACACACACACACACACACACACACAAAATACTTATAAAATAAAATAAAATAAAATAAATGTTCTTCTTATTTACGCAAAGATTCTCTGTGTGTGTGGTATACAAATTCACATTGCTTTAAATAACAGCCTCAAAAAAAGTGAATACAGTAATGTTGCACGTTGTCCAAACAGCTTTTTCAGTAAATGCTACACAAAGTCTCTTTCACAGACTTTACTGAGGAACTCACCTGGATGGCGTCATCTTCAAATCCTTATAATCAATCTTCACACATCTCAGAAGAAGCGAGGGGGAACAGTATTTCTCAGGCGCACGCATTAAAGCGCTAAGATCCTTTACTGCTGCTGCAGCATCCCAGTGCACGCGAGCGCAGAACGATCCAAGATCACACACACACACACTCACACTCTCCCTCTACCGCTCTCTTTATTCAGCGTTAATTTAAGTCCAAGTCAGACGCTGTGAACTCAGAGGCAGCTCCCGTCCCGCCTTCAAGTTAAAGCGAGAAACACCCGTTTCCAGCTCGCGCGCACGTTTTCCCCCCGACTGTCTTAACGCTCGTTACCTAGCGACTGTTTATTATTTACTTCCTGTTTTAGGGTAACGCGTCCCCTCTCGCTCTCTTCATCTTTATTAGCAGCAGTGTTTTCTAATCCGGATTAAATGAGTAGTGTTACTGAGCAGCGCCCTCCCTCGTGTCAGTGCACGCGCTCCCGCTGCTGCAGTAAACAGTCCGGTAGCATCTGGCTCAGGACCGCAATGCTATATAATCTCTTATATAATCTCACAGGTAAATCCCAAGCCCGAATCCACACTGCACCGGAAAACCTGTTCTCCAAACTGAACGCATTTCCAAGATGTTTAGATGTTTAATAGTTTGATTGCTGGAATTGTGGATTTATTGTTGAATGTTGGATCCTGAATTAAGACTTATTATTAGACCATAAAACATTACTCACTCACTCAGTCACTCACTCGTCTAGGCCTCTTTATCCTGTATACTAGGTTGCAGGGGGCCTGGAGCTTATCCTAGGAGACTTGGGGCACAAGGCGGGTAATAATGTGTTCACCCTGGACGATGTGCCAGTCCATCGCATGGCACACACACACATACTATGGGCAATTTGGGAATGCCAGTTATAGCCGAATCTGCATGTCGTTGGACTGTGAAACCGGTGTATCCGGAGGAAACCCACCAAGCACGGGGAAAACATGCAAACACCAGGCACACAGACCTGAGGTGGGAATCGAACCCAGACACTGTAGGCACAAGGCCACAGTGCTAACTACTATGCCACCCTGCTGCCTAACACTTATTATTAGACCAAATTTCTAATATTGATTTCTTAATTAATATAAATAGACTGCTGCGTAAATCCTGATTCCAATTGGATAACAATGATAGTCTAAATTATTCATATTCACATTATTATTATTATTATTATTATTATTATTATTATTATTATTATTATTATTATTTACAAATAAGGTAGTAAGGACGCCACCATGATGCCTCTCTTGGCACGTACAGCTGGGAGGGCTTAGTACTAGTAGGGGACCAGAACAGAAAACTGACATAAATGCAGTTAATTTATGTCAATCATTTGCAACAGTAATTAATGTGATTGCATGGATTT
>JAAGKR010013211.1:0-14509 GCA_011419295.1 Clarias macrocephalus
ATGTGTTGACCATCTCTCCATTTCTCAGAATTGCAGCAACCAAGTTTTTCGCCGACTCGCTCATCCTTTCTAAAGATGGCGCTGTGTTTCGATGACGTCATGTTTCATTCAATATATTCAGACTTTTCATTCAATATATCAGTTTTCAGTCCATATATTCAGAATTCATTCAATATTCTCACGTTTCATTCAATATATTTAGAGTTTTCATTAAGTTCTCTCATGAATATTTTCCTAAACGGCATGCCATAATATATATATATATATATATTACTGTGCAATAGTACAATATACACCATAGTATCTGTAGTACAAATTTTGTTATATAAGTTTATTATGTTTGCATTATTATGTACAAGACCATTCCCTACAAAGATACACTAACATTAATGAATTAATAACATTACAGAAGAATATTTGCATGCCTGTAATGAAAGCGACATATTACATGACCATTTTTTAATTTTTCAGATTACAGACCATTTTTCAGATGGGAAAAAAAAAAAACTTTTTTCCTTGGTTTTGCATGAAATTAGAAAGGAGTGATTGTGATACCGGTTATATTGCAAATGGAATGCAGAATACAGGATGCGTCACACAGCCACAATATATTATACCATACCCATATTATATCAAAGATTCATCCATCCATCCGTTTTCAACCGCTTATCCAAAATCAGGTCGTGGGGGTAGCAGTTCCAGCAGGGAACTTCAAACTTTCCTTTCCCAAGCCACATCAGCTAATTTTGACTGGGGAATCCTCAGGCGTTCCCAGGCCAGTGTGGAGATATGATCTCTCCATCTAGTCCTTGGTCTTCCCCGTGGTCTCCTTCAAGCTGGACGTGCCAAGAACACCAAGGCGTCCTGGTGACATCCTTACTAGATGCCCGAACCACCTCAACTGACTCCTTTGCATGCAAAGCAGTAGAGGCTCTACTGACAGCTTCTCGTGGATGACTGAGCTTCTCATCCTATCTCTAAGAGAAAAGCCAGCTACCCTTCTGAGAAAACCCATTTGGGCCGCTTGTATTCGCAATCTTGTCATTTCGGTCGTGACCCAACGGTTATGACTATAGGTGATGGGTTGGAACAAAGATCGACCGGTAGATTAAGAGCTTTGCCTTTTGACTCAACTTTTCATCACAACGATGCGGTAAACTGACTGCAATACCGCCCCATGCTGCTCAGATTCTCCTGCCAAGCTCACGTTCCAATGTTCAATCACTCATAAACAAGACCCCGAGGTACTTAAATTACTTCACTTGGGGTAACAAATTGCTCCCTACCTGGAGTAAACAATCCATCGGTTTCCTGCTGAGAACCACGGCCACAGATTTCGAGGTGATGATCCTCAGTCCTGCCGTATCACACTCAGCTGTAAACAGATCCAGCAAGCGCTGCAGGTCATAGACTGATGATGACATCAGGACCACATTATCTGCAAAAAGCACCAATGCAATCCTTAGCCCACCAAACTGGATATCGTATCTTCCATGACTGCGCCTTGATATCCTGTCCATGAAAATCACAGTCAGGATTGGTGACAGAGCACAGCCCTGGCTGAGGCCAACACCCACTGGACAGAAGTCTGACTTACTGCCGAGAATCCGAACACAGCTCTCGCTTTGGGTGTAAAGGGATTGGATGGCCCTGAGAAGTGACCCCCTCACCCCATACTCCCGCAGTACCTCCCACAGAAAATCCTGGGGGACGCGATCATTCAAATCAAATATAGTCTTTTAGAAATACACAAAATGAAATACATCCACTGTTTTAATCACAGCAGAGACATCACAGCCAGCAGTAGTTTGCAGAAGTTCTTGCCGAGGCAAGGCTGTGTTTTGCGGCTACATGAGCGCGGAGCACCGCAGGATTGCCTGGAGCTCAAATCTCTGAAATCATTGGGGCAATTTTTTAAATAGACGCTACCTTTAACAACCGATTGATGTTTTGAGCTGTACACACATACATTCTCACATAAACAACTCTTAAAACTACACTTTGTGACACAATAACAGCAATATTTAAATCACTTTGCATAATCACTAAATATTATAATAAACCAGTTGTTGGGTCAAAATAACCCAACCAGGTGTTGATTTGTAAATGACCCACTACATCTCATTTGACCCAGCATTACCCAACCCAACAATGTGTTTATAGAAACAACCCAGCATTTTGTTAGAGTGTAATGTATAATTAAATAACATTTACAATTTAAAAAGAAGTTATATCAAAAAGCACTATAATTAATATAAGTATATATTTTAATATATTTTTATTTTTTCACACCTGCCCCTGTTTGTTGTAGTAAATCTCTACACTGAGGAACCATGACAAACTTTTCTTACATCTACCTTGTGTGGATCAGCATCTGTGTGGGTATGTCACCTTTTGTTTGAAACAAAATAAATTAAACATGAGATTTTTGATAATAAATGCACTGTCAGGGTTAATCCAGACTTTAATCTCCCGTGTCTCAGTCCTCCTCTCTGCAGAACCTGAGATCAGTGTATCTGGCCCAGTGGGTTCTACAGCCGTCCTGCCGTGTGAACTGACGAGTGTAGACACTGACACACTGTATATTAGATGGAACACGGAATCTGAGATTGTGTTTGAGAGACTGAGTCAGAGGTCGTATCAGGGTGAGGGATATGAGGGTCGTGTGAATGTTCCTGTGGAGGAGCTGCGTAAGGGGAACTGTTCACTGGTGTTACACAATCTGAGACTGACTGATACAGGAGTCTACACCAGCTACCTTCTAAAGAAACCCAACAACAGAGAAACAGTCAAGATCAACAGTGTTAATCTCACAGTCTATGGTAAATCAATCAGTCTCAGGCGGACACACACTGACCATCACGGCTGAAGTAATTTTTTTAAACATTTGTACATTGTTCATTTACTTGTAAATATTATTGTAATGGCAATTGAATATCATATATTATAGAATTAAAAGATTGGTGCGATATTATTGCTAATATACCACATACTAAGATAAGACATAATCCTGCTGATTATTGTGTAAAGTGTGGGATAATAAAGTGTGAGTTTAACAACAGTAATGGAGTGAAAGTTAAGACTGGAGAAGAGAAACACTGAGCCACATTATTAGTGATTCTGACCTTCACCTAACCCACAGTGTCAGTCACTTCAGCATCACTGAGACGTCTACATACACAGCAGGGAGGAGTTATGAGTTATGATTATGCCAAAATATTAAATGTAATGTGTTTTTTTTCTTTTTTTCCCCATGAAGAAATAATCAGAGCTTCTTTACCAGCTCTCACAGGTGAGTCAGTACCAACCTTGAGTATCAATAAAGTTCAAAACACTTGAATTTTCTTGTGTAATCAATAACTTAGTCAATGTTACAATGCTAGAGATGTGAGTAGGCGGAGTTAGAGATTGTTTTCCATTTGTTTGTTTATGTGTAATGTATTTATCTCCTCCTATACAGATCTGTATCTGTACTGACGGAAGGCTCGGGCAAATTATAAGCACAGTTACAGTCAGGTTCATAAGTAACTGGACAGTGACACTATTCGTATGTCTGTTTTCCACCATGGTGGATTTCAAATGAAGCACTACTATATTGAGCTTTAACAATATATTCAGGGGTTAAAGTTCTCCAATGCTAAGAAGATCTCACTCTGATTAACAGAGCTCCATTATAGAGATAATTATAATTACACAGATAAATGTGTAAATTCAGTAAAAAGAAACAAACTGGGAAAAAGGCATTTACTAATTATCCAACAGGCGTTAAGTGCTTTTACAATCACTCATTCACACATAACTCACTAATTCTGGCATCTAAAAATAAGTTACTTAGTAATTAGTAACTATACTACTAGTGTTAGGAACCTCCACCAGAGGTCACTGTTCTGTCTGTAGTTTTTGTTGGTCGACTCAGTTTCCCAGAAGGCACCTCAGTCAGGTGATGAGTGCTCACCTGAACTGAGGTGGCTCGTTAAAGTTTCTATAAATAGCAGTTTGTTGTGGGAAACTGGGTCGAGCATTATTTGTATGTTGTTTGTTTGTGTTTATATCCTATACCGTCATGTGGGCGTTTCTTTAAGTTTGTTTTGTAACCTTTGTTTTCAGAGGGCTCTAGTTTTGTTTTCTGTATGTTCCTTGTTCTGATGGATTCATGGAGCTGCCCTGTTCAGTGTTTAGTTAGGCTGTGTCTCCTCCTGTGTAAGTACTGTTCTGTCTTCCTTTGTATGTGTAGCCACATGAGGGCTTAGCCGTTAGCAGGGTTAGCCACTAGTAGGCCCTGATGGCTAGTAGGGTTAGCCCCTATTAGGGTTAGCCTCCAGTAGGCTAGCCTCTAGTGGGATTGACTGCTAGTGGTTCTGGTCACTAGTAGGTTAGCCGCTAGCTTGGAATAGCCTTATGTGTGCCTTTCTTTGTTTCCTGTTTCCTTTTTAGTTCAGTACTAACTCCATTAGATACTAACCCGGTTAGGTCAGCATCCTGTGTCTCCATCTTCCGTGTAGCTACTAACCCAACTAACCTGTCTCTAGTCTCTGTGCCCCTGGTCCAGTCTCTGTCTTTCCAGTCCAGTCTCTGTCCCTAGCTCCAGCCATGTCCTGTCCAGCCTGGTCTCTTGTTCCCCTATGTGTCCTTAGTTAGCTCTAGCTCCATGTTTCCTCATCTTCAGTCCCCTGTGTCAGTTCTCAGTCCTGGGTTCAGCTCCTCAGTCCTGTGTTGGCGTGCCGTTCCCTGTGTTATTGCGCCGTTCCCCATGTCTTTCCTGAGCCCTAGTTTTAGTTTGAGTTTGTTTTGGTTCCTTTGTTTGGTTATGTCTGAGTTTTATAAATAAAGACTGTTTGTTTGCACATCCCTCTGCCTTCATGCCTACCCTCATGCCCTCGGCAACACCATCAGCCGGTCTAGCCAACCTCACCAGCTAGACCACATGACAACTAGTTATTAAAGTGTGTGTAAACTGATCTCAACAGTTGTAATTTCTCCCAGGTAACTGGATTTTTAAAAATAACCATTGATTATTGTTGCACAATTAATCAGATAAAAATTTAAATCCCAATATGGACTTGTTCAATTGTTTAATTAGAAAAGGCTACAATTTATTACAGGTAATATACACAAAGTCAGGAATTTCTGTAGTGTTTCCCGATAATTTAAGTATTTGCCACTGACCTTCAGAGTGGCTAACTGTAGCTGGGGTGAAGTGCAAGTTGAGGACGTTTCGAAATAACCTCCTAGAGGTGTGGCTAAAGTCACGCAAAGACAGAAAAAAACATCGTTAGTGAAAAGCAATGATGAGCCAGGCTGAGATTTGCAAAAGATCACAGGAACTGGCCTACAGAGATCTGGAGTAAGGCCATGAGTAAGTCCAGGGTTCAGGTTTGGCCAACACCTGGACGAGTTTTGGTCAGACAGAACTGGAGAGAACCACAAGCCACGGAATCTTTATTAGGAAGATTAGACGTGCATCTTCTACATTCAGTGGGCAGGTGACATGTCTTCCTTAGAAGACTCACATTCTTTTGTGTATACACACACACACACACACACACACACACACACAGATTCCCAGCTCAGCCAGGTTGCCACTGTTGGGCCCTTGAGCAAGGCCCTTAACCCTAACTGCTCGAGGGGCGCTGTGTCATGGGATGACCCTGCGCTCTGACCCCAGTTACACTGGAATATGCGGAGAAGGAATTTCACTGTGCTGTGCTGTAATGTATATGTGACAAAATAAAGGCTTAATACACACACAGATACACACATACAGTACCCTATCGAGACGTTTAAGGTTTTTAATCTTTATAAGACGATGTTTAAAAGTTATATTAATATTTATAAATGTCATGTCATTGAGAGTGAACTATTTACAACAATGAATTTCTCTCTGCAGATAACGGTGGAAGGAGGCATCTTTACTCACTGAGCCTCGTCTTTCCCTGTCTCCTTACTCTGTGGTGTAACTGTGCTACATTATAGATCAGTCTGACCTGCACAGTACTGTACATCCAACCCACGAGCTGACACCAAAACTGGGCTCAAAATCAGCTGACTTTGCATAAATGGTGTTCATCTAAACTGTAAAATGTCACATCATGTACCCCCATGATCAGGATTTCAATTCCCGTCTCGCTGTGTGTGGAGTTTCCATGTTCTCCCTGTGCTTGGTGGGTTTCCTTCTGGTACTCTAGTTGCCTCCCACAGTCCAAAGACATGCAGTTTAGTGTAACTTGTGTGACCCTGTACCCTCTTTTATCATGCATGTAACCCACTGTATAATGACTTAATGAGCCTCCAGAATGAACACTGAACAGTAACAGATTCTCATGTGACACCAAAGATGAGTGAAGAGAACTTCAGGTTTGATCTACACGTGAAAAGTTCTAAATCAGAAAGTTGCTGACTTTTATATTTCACTACTGATCTATAACATATAAACTGGTCTACAAATGTTTGGACGTGATCGACCACTGAGATAAAAGGCACTTATTCTTAGAATCCTTAGATGATTTAAAGAAATAGAAAATGTGAGAAAGATGCTGATTGGCTAAATTTATTTCATTATAAAGCTTCATAGTCAGCCGAGTATATTTGCCTACATAAGGGTCTGTCTAATGATCATGATGCCTCATAACTTGAAGAGAAAATGTAGAACAATGAAAATGGTACCACATGGATGGTAATAAATTTATCTTCACTTTGAGACTAGTAAAATTATCACCTACCTGTAACTTATTAGTTTTATATTGCACAGTACATTTGTCTTGGCCAGACTTAGTCTTCATGCAGTCACACTCAGTAACTTGTGAAAGTGTCATTGTCCAACATTTCCAAGGAACATCTACGTGATATTTTCTCTCAGATGCCAAAATGCCTTGAAACTGTGTGAAAAACTCAGATAACTTCCGCTACATTTGCGGAGAGGTTACATTTGCATCTCAAATGTGCAGTACAATGGCTGTGGTGAAAAAGACATACCACATACTGTATATTTTGTATGCAACATAGGGGATCAGGACAAAGGTCAGATCTCTCGTTGTTTCATTACATGTGCAACTTATATGCGTCATTGGCTAAACAAAAAGAAAAAGTCCATGCCTGTCGCAGTCCTAATGGTGTGGAGGAAACCCATTAATCATAGTAGCGGGTGCTATTTTTGCATGGTTCCCCCAGTTGCTAAGGGGTTCTCAAGAAAGTAAAAGTGAACCACTGAATATCCAAACATCCCATTCTAAGGACCTGCCAATTCCAGATCCAACAGAATCCCACTATCTAGCTGATAATCAAGACTACGAGCAGGATTCAGCTGATCCGGGGCGTCAATGTCAGCGGACCCAGTCTTTAGCCCATTATATGCTCCTCCTGAACCACATCTAATTTCACAGAGTGAACTAAAAGACCTGGTCAGGGATTTGAAATTTGTTTGTACAATAGTACATATACAGTCATAAACTTTAAGTGTACTAACATGCAAACACATACAGTGCCCTCCATAATTATTGGCACCCCTGGTTAAAATGTGTTCTTTAGCTTCAAAAAAAATCAGGTATGTTCTAAATACCATAAGACCACAATGGAAAAAAAAGAGGTTGATTCCAATGTTTAATTCAAGTGGATTTATTCAGTGGAAAAAAATCCCACTTTGAGAAATAATTATTTTACATCAAATCATGGGTGCCACAATTATTAGCATCCCTAATGTTTAATACTTTGTACAACCCCCTTTTGCTAACAAAACAGCACCTAATCTTCTCCTATAATGTTTCACAAGATTAGAGAACACAGAAAGAGGGAGATCTTCGACCATTACTCTTTGCACAATGTCTCTAAATCATCCAGTGACCTGACTCCTCTCCTCTTCAGCTCACTCCACAGGTTTTCAATGGGGTTGAGGTCTGGGGACTGAGATGGCCATGGAGGAGCTTGATACCCAGTGACGACTCATCTTCAGCTTTCTGGCCGAGGCCACCAGATTTTGCTTTAAAATGTCCTGGTATTTCAAAGCATTTCATGATGCCATGCACCCTAACAAGGTTCCCAGGGCCTCTGGAAGAGAAACAGCCCCACAGCATCACCGATCCTCCCCCATACTTCACAGTGGGCATGAGGTGCTGTTACGTCATGTAGTATTTTGTGGGATGTCTTGTGTTTTGGTTCCCATATCTTTCAGGTCCTGGGATTGGACATCGCCCCTGCCAATCACTGATCCCAGCGCGACAGCGAATCCCATGGGAACCAATGAAGCGACCCCAGTTGCGTACAAGAACCCGGATGTGACGCAGCCAGCGGCGCGGTTTCTTTCTTTCATTCATGCATATTGCTACCACAACGCTAAATACTTCCGGTGTTTTGAAATTTGTGGCAGTGTTTTGTGATTGGTGTTTTACGCTAATCCCGCTTCGTGTGTATTGTCTACGTTTGTCTACGGACCCAGGCTCCGTTCTTCGTACATCGCTAACTCAGTTAGCTAGATTTGATTGTTGTGGATTTGTCCTGATCTTGGATTGTTTCGTTCTTCGAAGCGAATCTCGCGCTTGCTGTCATAGCAACATGTCCGTAAGCTTAAACCTGCTCGGGAGCAGGTTTATTTCATGTAAACAGGATTTAGGCTGCGCTCCTGGCGGGTTATGATTGGTTGAAATTGCGAGCTCACACCTGATTGGTTAAAGAGCATGACTGACATGGACTGACTCCGCGGGGAAAAGAAAAGTATCTTACATGAATATATGAATGGATGTATTTAAACATAAATACAATATCTGTATACATGTGTGTGTGTCTGTGGTCATCATTCGTGTGTTAATCTCCGTGTGGGTCTAATCATATGTAACATTCTATCCCCCGATTGCGTCTATATAAGTGGAGGTAATTTTCTCAAATCTGTCGCAGCCATGTCTTGTCCGTTTATGAGAGCAACCGGTTACTGAAGGTGTGAGGATTATACGCAGAGTTTTTCAGATTCCTCGTGTATTGTGTGATAGACAGGATCCTTTACCACAGCATGACAATATACTTCTTACTATACCTGTTCTTCTACTTCACTTTTACACTGTAAACCCGATTAAGTTGGCAAAACTCAAAATATTTGAGGTAATCAGTTACATAATTTTTTAAAAGTAATTTTAAGTTAACAGAACTATCAATATTTGAATTTGTTGCAAATAAAGTAAATTCAATCCAGCGCGGGAATCGAACCCAAGTGTCAGGAATAACCCCTAGAGGGCGCCAAAGCGCCCTGTGATTTTGCTTGTAGTTTCTTTTGTTTTCACTTCATTTCCTATTATGCACCTCGGTCAGATGACGTGGGGCGCTCACCTGAACCGAGTTGATTATTAGTTTCTTTATAAATAGGTTGTTTTGAGTTTTTGGCTTGCATCTGTTGATTTCATCCCATAAAAATGTGTAAGTTTAGTCAGTGTTTCCCGTTATCTTTATTCGTGTTTTGGTTTAGTTTTACTTATAAAGTGTCTTTGTTTTGTATGATTTCCCTGGCTTTTTGTTTACAATAAAAACATAGTTTCCGATAAAACCTGGACCGCTGCATTTATGCCTCGCCCCCGAATTCATGACAGAATGCAAGACCGTACAAGAGGCATAGCAGAGGAGCCCTTCCCCCGGGAGATTCTTTTGGGGGGGGCAACAATGTTTGCGTTGTGGGGAGTCGGCGCGGAAGCCAAGCGGATTCCCAAGCAGTGTAGCGGAAAAAGGAGAAGGAGATTGGGCAGGAAGACGCAGCTCAACGAGGAGGAGCTGCGGAGAGAGCAGCTAAACTGGGAAGGCTGCTGGCTGGCGATACACCGCACTCCGTTCGAAAATGGAGCAGCTTGGGGTGAAGTGCAGAGGCGCCCCACACCGAGCGTCTGGAAAGAACGGAGTGTGAGTGGGACGTGCAGCAGAAAGCAGCCTCCCAGCATGATTGGAGCAGCTTTCGGCGGTGCGCTAAGAGAAATGAAGGGCGCATTCGTGACCTGCGGGAACAGGTGGCCACGCTCCAAGGACTGCTAGCATAGCTCAACTTCCGAGAAGGTTCAGACCTGCCCGCTCCTCCGACCTGTGACAGCGACGAAGACGGTGAGCTCCTCTTTCCGCCGCACAGCTGCTTCTTCGAGGAAGACAGCGAGCTCCCGCCACTGCACCGCGCCGCCGAGCACAGTGAGCTCCAGCCGCTGCATCGCGCCGCCGAGCACAGCGAGCTCCAGCCGCTGCACCACGCCGCCGAGCACGGCGAGCTCCCGCCGCTGCACAGTGCCTTCAAGGACGGCGAGCTTCCGCCGTTGCACCGTGCCTTTGGGGACGGCGAGCTCCAGCCGCTGCTCCGCGGCGCCAAGCACCGCCGAGCACAGCAAGCTTCCCCTTCCCCCGCCGACGCCTTCATGCGCCGTCGAGGATCGCGAGCTTCCTCTTCCTCCGCCGCTGGCTTTGTGCGCCACCGAGGTCAGCGAGCTTCCTCTTCCTCCGCCGCCGCTTTCATGCGCCGCCGAGGATCGCGAGCTTCCTCTTCCTCCGCCGGCGCCTTCGTGTGCCGCCGAGGTCAGCAAGCTTCCTCTTCCTCCGCCGCTGCCTTCATGCGCCGCCGAGGTCAGCAAGCTTCATCCTCTTCCTCCGCCGTCGCCTTCATGCGCCACCGAGGATGACGAGCCGCCTCTTCCTCCGCCGCCGACCTTCATGCGCCGCGGACGTCAGCAAGCTTTCTCTTCCTCCACCGCCGCCTTCATGCGCCGCCGAGGTCAGCGAGCTTCCTCTTCCTCCGCCGCCACCTTCATGCGCCGCCGAGGTCAGCGAGCTTCATCCTCTTCCTCCGCCGCCGCCTTCATGCGCCGCCAAGGATGACGAGCTTCCTCTTCCTCCGCCGCCGCCTTCATGGGCCGCCGATGTCAGCGAGCTTCCTCTTCCTTCGTCGCCGCCTTCATGCGCCGTCGAGGCTGACGAGCTTCCTCTTTCTCCGTCGCTGCCATCTCTCAGCTAGGAGGACAGTGAGCTTCTTCCGCCGCTGCCCTGCACCGGAAAGGACGGCGGTCGTTCTCGGCCTCCGCCGCCCCACTGCAATGGGGGCATCAGGCCATCGGACCCTCAGGACATAGGTGCCAGCCTCTGGGTGAGAGGGGCGGACATTGGACCCTGGGGGGGATGCCCTGGACCTCCTGTGGCGCCCCGGAGTTGCGCCCTTTGAGGGGGGGTTATGTCAGGGATAACCCCTAGAGGGCTGTGATTTTGTTTGTAGGTTGTTTTGAGTTTAGTTTTTGGCTTGCATCTGTTGATTTCATCCCGTAAAAGTGTGTAAGTTTAGTCAGTGTTTTATTCGTGTTTTGGTTTTGTGAGTGTGTTTTCAAAAAGCTCTATCTTGGTCTCATCTGACCAAAGAACACGGTCCCAGTTGAAGCCCCAGTACCGCTTAGCAAATAATTATGGAGGGCACTGTACATTAAAGTGTAGAAACATGCAAACTCCATGCACACAGAGACGGGAATCAAGCCAGGAGAGGAATTGAACTAATGTATATTTTATGTTTCTATATAAATTCTGACACAGTGTTCATGCACCACATAACCACAAGACTATGTAAAATAAAATAATTATATATAATTCATATGTGGAACCTTGGATTATGAGCATAATTCGTTCAGGAAGCGTGCTGATGTATCGAAACATTCATAACTCTTGTATAATTTTCCCCATAAGAAACATTGAAAACTCACACAATTCATTCCACAACCCAAAAATATTCATATAAAAATTATTAATACAAAATATAAAGTAAAAATAAAACAAATTAACCTGCACTTTCCCTTAAATAAATATCCTGACAGATAAGTGTTTCCATTAGTGTGTGTGTGTGTGTGTGTGTGTGTGTGTGTGTGTGTGTGCGTGTGTGTGTGTGTGTGTGTGTGCACTGTGGATGTGTACTCTATGTGTGTTTTTAAAGCTAAAGTAAGATGAGGGTATTACTTTAGGAGGAATGCTTCCTTCCCTCCCCCTCCCCAGAGTAGCCCTCCCTCCTCTAACAGAATCACTGCTGTAAAGTAAAAATGAAACAAATTAAGCAGCACTTTATCTTTGAAAAGAATCACGACAGAGCAGTGTTTACGTTAGTGTATGTTTTTGTGTGCGTGCGCGTCTGTGCGTGTGTGAAGGCACACTATTTAATTACACAAACACACACACTAATGTGTAAAAGGACGACTTTAACACAATCACATATACAAACACAAAATAACAGATGCTGTACGCTCACACACCTGGTCACACAGTTATAGTAAACAGTACACATGCGCACTGTTGCTGACTATACGAGTGAAGCCTGAGACCGAGCAGGGGAGACGATTACTCACAATCCCATATCCCCAAAAATAAGACACGTGAAAAAAAAAGCCCACAACTAGGCATCAATCTGCTTATCTATGAGATTATTAAATTATTTAGAGTCTGTATAAATAGACTTTGCTGTAATTTGCTGTCACATGCTGAAGTCCAGTACGGCGTCACTTCATTTTAACTCCATTGTGGTGGTAAACAGAGACATGATCAGATAGTGTTGCTGTCCAAATACTTATGGACCTACCTGTAACTGTGCTTTAATTTTCTCTGAGGTTGGTAGTGACTCACCTGTGAGAGCTGGTAAAACATCTCTGATTATCTCTTCAGGAGGAAAACAAACTGACTGCTTTGACTCTTTACAGTTCTTCCTCCACCTCAAGGATAAAAACAAAAAATTAACAATTGAGCGAGAGAGAGAGAGAGAGAGAGAGAGAGAGAGAGACTGTAAATAGTTTATACAGGCTTTCAATAATGTGAACATTAAATGTTTATCATTAGGGCTGTGCCATATCACAAGAAAACCTTTTTTGTTTCATCTTTAATAAATTTTGTGGATTAGATTTTTTTTGTTCTTATTACTGTGCATAATGCATATAAAAATATTAAAAATGTATTATTAGTATTATTATGTTTAAATTAAAATGGGTTTTGGGAAAATAGTAACCATATTTAGAAAGTTGCTCAAAATGATGCTTCTTTTAAACAAGGAACATTCATTCATTTGTCCATTTATATTCTATATAACTTATCAAAGGAAGCCTGGAGCCAATTACAGGTGACTTCAGGTATTAGGTGGTGTAATGTTTTATTTATTTATTATTATTATTATTATTATTATTATTATTATTATTATTATAAGTGCTTTTCAGAAGCTGTGCACACTTAGTTTAACATAGTTAATTTTTTTGACAGAATTCATAGATGTATATATAAACATATGAACATGACAATAATAATGAAAACATTTTGATAATCTCAATAAAACATTTATTTAAACTGACTGAATTAAACTGACGCCACACTATCCATCATGTGGGTGCTGTGACAGCGGACCTACAGCCACCATTACGGTGTTACCTCACTCAAAATGAGCCCAGGACAACCCTTAAGCACCACGGCCAGCTCCACGGTCCGGTTAACGCCTCAACTCGCATGAGCAGCTCATCGATTTTTTACTCTTCACCATTTTGTTACAATAAAAGACCAGATTTATTTTCAGCAGCCTCCGTTTCATGGTGTCTGTGTTTGGCTTGTCGTGTTTAAGGCTTTGCTATATTGTAATTGAAATAACTTGAAACACTAGAATGGAGAAATTTCTTAGACATTTCCTGCTGAGTCACACATAAATATCACTGCTGTGCTCAAAGAAACAGATTCCTAATAGTTAGATAGATTTCACAACATAAATAGTATTACCATTATTACACCATTATAGTATAAGTATTATTGAACAAAGCTGCAATGATTCAGTACCATTTTCAGGACTTTGCGGTAAAGGAGTCATGATGCCACACCCTGTATCTAATACAGTATCTGCCAAAATATACAGTATTGAACTGAAAAGACGAGCAATATTACCTTGTTGTCTTCTGTGATTGTATTTTTCCTGAATGAAACTAACATACACACAATTAGCGAGTTGATTTACCACGGTAGGCGTAATATAAGTGTCCGAAGTGTGTGTGTGCACCGCCCCGCTTGTGTTCACGTCCTTCACGAAGATTCTCAACCCGGACTTCCGGAACAACGCCCACTGCAGACGTCATGCAGAAACAGTTACCCACAAGTCGGCATCAGATGGGAAGGAATTGTTCTGTCACCGTTTTTAAACTCTGTCCCAGGTCAGGACTACGACTGTATGAGCAGAAATAATACTCAACTATCAATACTTTTTCCTCCGTCAAGAGACTCATTTCCAACAACAACTGCACAACACAACTTCCTTTTCACCACTGGGATCACACACGGCTGGAGCGATGCCTCGTCAACAACACACACGCTGGATCAAGATGCACAAGTTTCAGAACTGTATATTTTGCCACATATAAAACTTTCTGTAAACACACACACACACACACACACAGACACACACACACACACAGACACACACACACACACACACACACACACACACACACACACACACACACACACACACACACACACACACAATCATACAGCAGCTAGAACAATTTAAATA
>JAAGKR010013212.1:0-14509 GCA_011419295.1 Clarias macrocephalus
TAAGTTTAAACATTTGCCCAGATCTTAAGTTACCTTGCTCATAATTGAGAAATACCAGATTTTGTGTTATCATTAATGGCCATATGATAAGCAGAATTGGTAATGATACACTGAATTGTACTGAACGCTGGACGGATAAAGGATAAAGTGTATGCTATAAATTGTAACCCAGTTTACTAATTTTAACCTGAATCTTTAAAGATTCGATTCACCTCTGAACCAGAGCTGAAACCCTTCAATACGATAAATCATTGTTGAATGGAGGGGTTATTTTGATTGCATAAATGTTGATCCCCTAACTTATATTTTGTTAAAGCACCAGATACTTGTAATGCAGTACACTGTGTTTTTGTGTAAGAGTTTATTAACATAGAAAAATACCCAAAGCTGATCTGGCCATTTAATCACACTCTTCCTTACAAAAGAAAATGCAACAAATTCATCATACTGCAATGGGATGTCATGTACACAGCCCTCTTCAAGTACTATTCTGCCTTCTTCTTCGGCTCTGAGTGGGCCATCTCAAAACACTGAGCTTCTTCTTTCATTCCTTTTTGGAAAATCTTCAGCTGTCTGAGAGAGGTCTACTGGTTTTGTACCAAAGTTGCTTTTAGAGCTTCTATCTTGACGCACATTATGCCCCACCTCCTTTTTTTGCTTTAGTCTTTCTTGTCCAACTAGAACATGGTTTACCACAAAGTTTGGGGTGATTTTTAGACAAATCTCTCTCTCTCTCTCTCCTTAACTTCTTCACACACTGTTTTTAGACTCCCACTTTATTTGGACAACATGGAAAGACATTGCATTTACAGTGAAAATACAAAACAAATCCTGATAATAATCTAAGATGTGTTTCCATCTGCATTCTCTCTCTCTCTCTCTCTCTGAAGTGTGATTGGTGTTTAAGAACAGAGGAAGTAGTAAGTCTTTAACACAGACACGTCTCATTCAATCAGTCATCAGTAGGACAGGATGGAGCTCCGTCCACTCTGTGTGATGCTCAGTGAGTAAATGTTCTCTGTCTGTCTTCAATACAGTGATTGGTGATGATGTAAG
Source organism: Clarias macrocephalus (assembly GCA_011419295.1). Taxonomy (NCBI): domain Eukaryota; kingdom Metazoa; phylum Chordata; class Actinopteri; order Siluriformes; family Clariidae; genus Clarias; species Clarias macrocephalus. The sequence goes on from JAAGKR010013212.1 coordinate 1,057, forward strand.
TTTATGATTAACTGGCTGAGAGTCTAATATCAGTTTATGCATAATTATTTATGAATATTAATTTGCCTGTAGTTCAACTTTAATTCTGAATTTAAAGTGAACAGTACATTCTGTTTTTGTGGTATGCTTACTTTCTAATTAATGTATTATTTTAAATAATTACTTTATTTAAACTAGAGTTGAATGCTGGTGTCACATGTCCACAACATTAATTAAAATGTAGTTCATTATTGTAGCTGCAGTAGTCAGTAGTTTAGTTGGTAGTCAGTATTTGATTAGGATTTTACATTTTATAATTTATTCAACATTTGCTTTATGATATTTTCTGTACTCTTAACATCTGTACAGTGAAGAAAGCTACTCTTGTAGATTCACTATGAGGTCTTAGTGGGTGACAGGAGACTGTGTCAAGCAGACTGGAAAGCAAGTGACTGAGTTACTAAATAAGAGTATTTATATAGTATAGGTTGTGGTAACACCATTCAGTTTGTATTACATCACCATGCTGTTGAATTCTCAGTGGTAATTGGTCAGAAGATGCTGACAGATTTTCTTTCTGATAAGAGTGCTGGTTGCAAGACTAAGCACCAAGTTTATATTGTTGCCATAATTTATCATGTCTTTATAAAGTGACTTGTATTGGGACTGGTATAGTGGTGGATGGGGAAAAAAAATATTTTAAATTTATGTAACATTTATGTAGTGTCTAGGGTCAGTGCTTCATAGTATAATTTTTCCATAATAGTAAAGCCTCTATGTGGAACTGTGGCTTAGTGGTTAGCACTGTCGCCTTGCACCCCCAGGATCCGTGTTTGATTCCCGTCTGCATGGAGTTTGCATGTTCTCCCTGTGCTTGGTGGGTTTCCTCCCACTTTCCAAAGACATGCAGATATATGGCATTTGCAAGTTGCCCGTACTGTGTGTACATGTGTGTGCCCTGCGACGGATTGCCACCCCGTCCAGGGTGTACCTCTAAGTCTCCTCAGATAGGCTCCAGCCCCCTGACCAAGTGGTATAGACAATGAATGAGTAAATAAGTGGTAAAGCCTTTATTTCAATGGATTAAGAAAGAAATGTAGATTCAGTTTTTCAGCAACATGACAACATTTTGCTTCTGTATTTTTTTTATGTCAAGTGTTAAAAACAGATGGTGTTAAAGCGAAACAAATGTTTTTGTTGCTATGACATTCGTGACAACAAATGTGTGGTTTGTGGTTGTCACACAACATGACTATAAATAGCAAAAAATATGGCATGTTCATTACTAAAACTAAAGCATTGTAACTGTTGTCATATTGTAGACTTCAGGCTCTTAATGGAATTAGTTATTTCTGTTTGGAATGGTAACAGTAAGTTAACTTTGTTAATCAGATCAGATGGTCCACTGTGGCGACCCCTCAATGGGAGCAGCCAAAAGACCAACAACAATTACACAGAGCCACATCGCACCCTTCTGTTGGATTATTTCCTTACAACACCAAGCCTTCCCAAGCATTTACAGTGTACATATTATTTCTTCTGTTTCTTCTGTTTGTATCCCTACCTCTAGTGCTGGTGGGACTCATCCACTACATGCTAACAGGTAAATCTTTTTTTTTGTTGTTTGTTCATTTTTTACCTTCAATATATGTGAAACTTCAGTGACAAGTAATGATTAAGATAAGTGGTTAAAATTATAAGAATCATAGGTAATAATGTCTGTTGAAAATTTGTTTATTTATATATATATACACACATACTCACGTGTCTTTTGTGCAGCTTTGTCTAGAATTTTTTTCAGCATTAAATTTTATTCATTTATTTATTTATTATAACAGTTGTTTTAAGATAGGGAAAAAAAACAATAATGTAAGACATCATGCTGGATAATATAAGTTATTTTGGTAACTTTGTCACACTCACTCCTTTCCATTTTCATGCAAAACCCAGGAGTCTACATTATTGATTTTTTTTCCCATCTGAAAACTGGTCTGTTATGTAATATGTCACTTTCTTTACAGGCAAGCAAATATTATTGTTTAATGTTATTTATTCATTAATTTTAGTGCATCTTTGTAGGGAATGGTCTTGTACATAATAATGCTTGCAAGCAATTTATTGATAAAATCCCTCTTTTCATCTTTCATGTAGGTGTGTAGGTGTTAAACCGGTTTCGCTGATGGGGGAATTGGCAGAATTGAGGGGTTTAAAACAAATTAACAAGATGATCTGCCTAAAATGTATTTCACCAGCAAATGTAATGTAAATGTAACAGAAACAGAAATGTAAACGTTAAATATAAAGTCTGTACTACACACTTTCACTCAACTATGACTGAATTTGTTCACTGTATGTAACATTTATTACTGTTACCGTGTTAACGTTACACTCAAACTTTCACCTGGTCAGATAAACTAGCATATCTAGTTTATCTGACAATGGCTGCTAGCTAGCCAAACCAAAGATCCCCACCTGTGTATGAAAGAAACTGCAAAAATGTCTGAGCTTTTTAGCTTTCTTTGTAGAATGCTTGCAGTGTGTATGAATGATGAAGTGATGAATGAAAGCTAAACTGTTAACTGTAGTGCCAGCATGATGCTAGCATTTACCTAGTTTGATAGCGTTAGCAACCACATATAATAAGCTGAGGTGTTACAAAACACTAATTTTCTTACAAATATGCATACTAGCCAACTCTTTCGATTTTTACATAAACTTTTACTTTCTTTAATTTCTTTCTTTCTAAGTTTGGAACGAACATCGTGGAATATCTCAAGGCCGTACACCTACATCCTGATGTTGGGAGATAATGACCAGCACTGCTCTCGGGCATTAGTGCTTCTCAGTAATAGTATCGTAATGATGTCGCTGTTGAACTTGTTTTGTATTATTTTATCTTGTACTTTTGAAAAATAAATATAATTTTTTTTTCTATAATTTGCACAATTAATTTGGTGTTGTTTATTGCATATATGTATGGTTTGGAGAACTTGGAATTTTTTTTTGTAATAGACCAGTATATCAAAGTAATTTAACTGTTTAAACTGTTTGACCCATAGACATGTAAATTATAAAAATAATAATAACCTATTTGTGAGGTAGAATTAATCCAGCATTATAGTTAAATATGACCTAGCATTTGGATTTTATATTTTACCCATTTTGCTGGGTTAAATAAATAACCCATTTTGCTGGGTTAAATTAACCCAGTATGTAGTTGGTCCAATATTTATCCAGCACCTAGTTTGGGTTGTTTTTAATCCAGCATTTTTTAGGGTGCAGGATGTAGGGGTACGGCCTTGACACTTCAGCCTGCTGGAGATATTCCACGGTGTCGGTTTCAACCTTAGAAAGAAAGAAATTAAAGAAAGTAAAAGTTTATGGAAAAATTGAGAGGGTTGGTGTCACAGGTACTAGGAGAACACAGAACTAGAAGAACACAGAGCTGGGAGAACATAGAACTAGGGGAACACAGAACTAAAAAAACACAGAGCTAGGAGAACACAGAACTAGACAGCAAACCAAACCAAACAGTAACCCAAACCGAAGAGATGCAAGACAAGGACAAACTGAACACAGGAACATTTATAACCAAACTAATGAGCGACCTCGGTTCAGGTGAGCGCCACATCACCTGACCGAGGTGCATTCTGGGAAAGTCCAACATAAACTACAAATGAAAACAAAAGAAACCAAAATGGAGTCTGTGGGCACTTTGGTGCCCTCTAGTGGTATCCTCTGACATTACCCCCCCCCCTCCCTATGGCGTGACAACGGAGCGTCCAACGGAGGTCCAGGACAGCCCCCCCAAGGTCCTATGTCGGCCGACCGCGAGACTGCAACACCCATCCCTTGGGCGAGGTGGAAGGATGGGTAAGGGTGGGTTGCCACCGAGGTCGGGCGGCAGAGGAAGCGCGGCATCCACGAACCCGTGCGGAGGCAGCAGGAGCACAGCGTCCTTGAACCTGTGCTGCGGCGGCAGGAGCATGGCATCCTTGAACCCGTGTGGAGGCAGCTCGCTGTCCTCCTCGATGCAGGAAGGCGGCAGCAGAGGTAGCTCGCTGTCCTCCTCGCTGCAGGACGGCGGAGGCAGCTCACTGTCCTCCTCGCTGTAGGACGGCGGAGGCGGAGGCAGCTCGCTGTCCTTCTCGCTGCAGGACGGCGGAGGAGCTGTCTCATGCCTTTTGGGGAACTCTGGTAAGTCTGGACCAGTCAGCTGCCTCTTTGTTGACCTTGGCCAGCTGTTCCTGCACCAATGCCCCCAGCTCCAGCAGGGTTTGCATTTGACTCCGATCTACCGTCAAGCGACAAATGTTTATCTGCTGGATCAGCACCCCGGCTAGTTGGTGGAGCTCCAGCCTCCGCCTTTGAATCTCCACGATATCCACTCTCTGATAACCAGCAGACACGTGCTCGCCCTCTCCAGCTTCTCTCTGAGGCGCTCCACCGGCAGTCGCTCTGGCGTGGCCCAAGTTGTTTCGCCGGATGGCAAGCCGACTCCCCAAGAACGTTGCTTGCCCCGGCGTCACAGTCACAGCCCCCCCAAAATTTTTTTCCCGAGGAGGCTCCTCTGCTATGCCATTTTGTGGGTCTTACATTCTGTCACGGGTACTGTTTGCGGGACAAAGGAAAGACATAGTAGCAGAGGTGATGTGAACAGAAGTCTTTAATGAATACAAAACAGGGAACAAATGGAACAGAACATGAACTTAAACCAGGGAGAAACTAAACATGGAGCTACACAGACTGGGGGTTACCAACAGACGGAGAGACAGACAGGCTAGGAGACAGACAAAGGCCAAAATACAGACAAAGGCCAGGAGAACACGGAGCCAGGAGAACAAACAGAACTAGAAGAACACAGAGCTGGGAGAACACAGAACCAAAAGAACACAGAGCTAGGAGAAAACACAGAGCTTGGAGGAAACACAGAGCTTGGAGGAAACACAGAACTAGGAGAACACAGAACTAGACAGCAAATCATACCAAATAGTAACCCAAACCGAACAGATGCAAGACAAGGACAAACTGAACACAGGAACATTCATAACCAAACTAATGAGCGATCTCGATTTAGGTGAGCGCAACATCACCTGACCGAGGTACATTCTGGGCAATGAAGTCCAACATAAACTACAAATGAAAACAAAAGAAAACCAAATGGAGTCTGTGGGCGCTTTGGCGCCCTCTATTGGTATCCCCTGACAGTTGGCTAGTATGCATATTTGTAAGAAGATTAGTGTTTTGTAACACCCCAGCTTTTTATTGTCTCAAACACTGAGATTAACAAAGTTCTAATGTTAATGTGGTTGCTAACACTAACAACCTTGCTAAATGCTAGTGTCATGCTGGCACTACAGTTAACAGTTAAGCTTTCATTCATCACTTCACCATCTTCATACACCCTGCAAGCATTCTACAAAGAAAGCTAAAAAGCTCAGACAGTTTTGCAGTTTCTTTCTTTGGTTTGGCTAGCTAGCAGCCATTGTCAGATAAACTAGCATCCTATAGCACAGACCATGCTGAAGGTTTGAGTGTAACGTGAACACGGTAACAGTAATAAATGTTACATACAGTGAACAAATTCAGTCATAAGTGACTTAAGTGAGTGAAAGTATGTATACAGACCTTGTATTTAACATTTACATTTTCTCTAAAATGCACCCTCATCAGCGGCCGCAAAAAAAAAAAAGACACAAAGCTGACACAGCCACTGAATACACGGTGAACTTCAGGGGAGGGGTGGTCTTATCTGTGATGTTAGCTGTCACTAGCTAACCCAACTCCAATCCAGCAAGCTGGGTTAAACAAAAAATACCCTGTTTTTACTCACTTTTAATTCACTGTAAATAACCCAGAAAAATCACCCAACAGAGGCAACCCAGCGTTTGGGTGGTAAAAATAACCCAGCATTTTTTAGTGCGTATAGGTGCTTCAAATTTTGTTCATAATAATGAAATGAGATGAATTAAAAAGACAGAGCAGATGTCTCTGGCTAAAGTTTATTCCCCCAACAAAACATAAAATAGATTAAAAAATTTTTTTTTAATGATAGCAATTTAATCGGACTTCATAGTTGGATTTGATATTTTGTGACATTGTTACTGTTTTTTACTGCAATGGATGAGTCTGAGAATTTCTTTAAACACAACCTTTGTTGTATTGTTTCTAATCACTCTATACACAACATATGATATGATTTTTTTCCCCAATTTTCTCCCTAATTTAGTCATGTCCAATTCCTCCCCGTCACTAGGGGGCTCCCACATTGAGGCTACTACTACCACTCAGCCGGGAGGGCCGAAGACTATCACGTGTTTCCTCCGAACCACGTGACGCCAGCCGACCGCATCTTTTTGAACTGCTCGCTCAAGCACTGTTGGGGGGTGGTGTAACACACTCAGAGGACAGCGCTATCTGCTCCTTCTGTTGCGCGAGCTCACAGACGCCCCTGATTGGCTGTAGAGCCCTGATTAATGTGGGAGGACTAAGTACCTCTCATCCCTCCCCTCTGAGAGAGCTCGGCAAATCAGCTGATATAAGCAGTTTTTTTTTAGTTTTTTTGTTTTGTTTTTTGCATTGAGTTTAATCATGTAGCACTTTTAGCAGTGGCGGCCGGTGCAAATATTTTTTGGGGGGGAGGGGGGGGGCGCAAACAAACAAAAAAAAAATTACTTTCAATACTCGCTTGTAAATAGCCATTTATCAGGTGATTAAGCATCATTACTATTAGTATAAAATAAAGGCATGACTCACATCGCATCCAGTCAGCAGCTCCGCTTGCCATAAGAAGTGCTGGAAAAGACTTGTTGAGAATGGTCCAATCACATGAGCCCAAATATTTAAAAACAATATTGATTCGCTAAGTGGGAGGGTTCAGGGCGCACAGTGCTGCGCTCGAAGGATGATTTGACAAAATCCAATCAGAGAGCTCGGCAAATCAGCTCTCTCTAGACCTCCGGCTGTGAGAGGTTACAGCATCACCCAGGATTCGAACTGGCGATCTCCAGATGATAGGGCGAGCACTTTACCACTGCGCCACTCGGAGGCCCAACATGTGATTTCTTTATGCTATTCTACAAATGGAATGTTTTTTTTTTATGTTATGCTCTAAAAACTGCTGGGTTAAATGTTAAAGTGCTGGGTTGTTTTATTTGACCCAACCAGTGGGTAAATTAACACTCTTGCTTGGCTGACACATTCCATTTTATTGAGTAGATAGAACCATTTTGTTTTGAAAAAAGTCCCAAAATGTACACAACTTCACATAATGTAAATACAGTAGATTGCCTGTTAGAAATACCCCAAATAAAATTAATCCGCTGGTTTAACCACTGCAGAGATAGTTAGCCAACGGTAGTTTTCAGAAATCCTTTCCCAGGTGTAGCCGCATTGGGCAGGTACATGAGGTCAGAGCGCCTGAGGATTGACTGAAGCTCGAATCTCTGAAAATGTAGTGTTTTAAAATCAGCGAACATTGCAGCGCTTCTAGATAAAACATAATATACCTGTAACTTTGTAATACACCCGTCCATAAATAAAAAGGAATATTTAGGCCTGTACACCAAATATATTTTACTTAAATATTACAGATTCAAACAAGGAAAAAAGCCGTGCTGAGCTTTAATTCATTATGCTGCAGACAAAAGAGGAAACAGACATTTCTTTTTCCGTTTTTTTTTTTTTGTTTGTTTGTTTTTTGCATTGAGTTTAATCATGTAGCACTTTTAGCAGTGGCGGCCGGTGCAAATATTTTTTGGGGGGGAGGGGGGGGGGCGCAAACAAACAAAAAAAAAATTACTTTCAATACTCGCTTGTAAATAGCCATTTATCAGGTGATTAAGCATCATTACTATTAGTATAAAATAAAGGCATGACTCACATCGCATCCAGTCAGCAGCTCCGCTTGCCATAAGAAGTGCAGGAAAAGACTTGTTGAGAATGGTCCAATCACATGAGCCCAAATATTTAAAAACAATATTGATTCGCTAAGAACAAAAGTGGGAGGGTTCAGGGCGCACAGTGCTGCGCTCGAAGGATGATTTGACAAAATCCAATCAGAGCTCAGCCTCAAGTTACATGCTTTTCACTTTTTTTACGTGCCTACATAGACACTCATTTGTCCGGCGCCCCGCATACACGAACACAAATGAACGTAATACAGTTTAGATTTTTTTTATTTCACATAAATTATATTAACTAAATGACTAATTGACTAAATGACTTTATTTCATAATTAAAATAAATAATTATTATGTTAAATCATTACATGTTAAAGTAGCATTCTTCTCTGCCTAACTTTAAGGGGGCCACTGACTTTTAGTATTCATAGCAAAAGTAACCCAACAGTGTGATTAAAGTACGCTAAATAACCCAGAATTCTGACCCAGCATGAACAACTCAATGATGTGTTTACAGAAACCCAGCATGTTTTAGATTGTACTACTACTAATAATAATAATGAATGGAGAAAGTGCAATCAAAGCCCAGGGATTCTGCGTGCTGTTGCATTGTATTCAGCAAGTAGCATATATTTTTGTGTTTGTTGCATTTCTAGGGAAGTATGTCTGCAGTTTTATCGATAAATCTGCTCATATCTGCACACATGTTTATCAGCCTTTTTGATCAAAAAGCGTGCACACGCAACTAACTTTCGCTTTGCAAAAGCCAGTGTTTATTGTTTTGTGTATATTTAAAGCGCATATACAGTACGCAATAAGACAAAATTATTTTAGGCTAACTCATCATACTACTTTTGTATTGGTTATACTTCGTCTTTTTACACACGCACGGGTGTGTTACAACAACAACAACAACAACAATAATAATAATAATAATAATAATAAATTCACAGCACTACTCCTACTAATAATAAGAATAGAGAAATGTAGTCAAAAAAGAATCATCATTGAAGGAGAGAAGAAAATAAAGAATAAATACCTATTGTATCAATAGTTACAGTTTGAGCTCAAAACGTTTATGAGCTCTGTGTATGAGGGCTCCTGCACACATTCGTATTGCCAAAGCTCAGAATCAAATCACAAAATAAGAATAAAAAGAAATAGAAAGAAATATACACATGTACTGTAACTGTCGACTCGAAATAAAGTGATGCTAGTGCTGAAAACTACTGAAAAAGAAGAAAAGCAAAAAGCAAAGGTAATAATAATAATAATAATAATAATAATAATAATAATAATAATAATAATAACAAGGAGAAGAAGAAGTAACAAAAGTATATAAAAGAAGGGAAAATAAAAGAAAAAAAAAACAAAAATAAAGATAGTGAATATGAAGTGAAATGGTGCTGCATGTACCTATATGATTATAATTCTCTCTCTCCCTCTCTCAAGGTGCTTTATTGGCAAATAAACAAATATTTAAATTAATATTGACAAAGCTTAGAAATAAGTCACAAGAAAAAAGGCAGTTTAAAATAAATAAATAAAGGAGAGAAGCTAATAAACAGAAAAACAGAATAGTACGAAAATAGTAATAATAAATAAATGTACATATATTGTGACAGAGAACTGTACACCTGCTCCGCTCTCTATTCAACTCCGCGCACCTACCAGCACCTTGGCACTAAGGCCAGCAGAAAAGGGACGGGCACCGTAACCATTCACGGCTGGTGTTCTGCTCTGAAATGCCCCCCTGCCACGGATGCCCCCCCCCTACATAATCTCTATCAAATATTATATTAGAACATAAATTCATAGGTTTATGATTTACAAATAACAAATTAGACCAAACGAATCTGATTATAAAATAAGCAATATAAAAAATACATGTTGTATAGGAAAAATATTTTTTGTATAAATGGCATATAATTTTTTTCATATACATGTATATTTTTATATTCCTTATTTTATAATAAAAATAGTTGGTGTCATTTTTCATCATAAACAATATTTATTTAGTGTCAACATTTTTGGATCACTTGTCAAACCCCTGCAAAAGAAAAGTGCCGCAAAATTAATGAAAGCAGGGAAACAAAGGGAACAGAACATGAACTTAAACAGGAGACAAACTATACATCATGAACTCTGAGCTACACACAGACTAGGAACTACACATTGACTAGGAACTACACACTGGCTGGGAGATACACAGGCTAGGAGATATACAGGCTAGGAGATACACAAGGCTAGGGGATATACTAACTAGGATATATATATATATAAAGCTCAGAAGTTACACAACAAAACAACACAAGGAAACATAACAGCAAACCACTTAACTGAACAGATGCAAGACAAAGACTAACTGAACTTAGGAACCTTTATAACAAAACTAATGAGCAACCTCGGTTCAGGTGAACACTCCCATCACCTGACCAAGGTGCATTCTGGGACATGAAGTTCATAAACACAGAAAAAACAACAGAAACCAAAAGGAGTCTCTGGGCGCTTTGGCGCCATCTAGCGGTTCTCTCTGACATTACCCCCCCCCCCCAAAAGGCGCAATACCGGGGCACCGATGGAGGTCCCAGACACCCTCCCCAAGGTCCTAGAACTGTCCTCCCCACAGCAAGGCTGCAAGGTATTTTCCCTGGGCAAGGTGGAAGGCTGAGTAATCCAAGGCTGGTGCCAAGACGTCAGCCCTATGTCGTCGAAGTCAGGTGGCGGAGGAGCTGGCTCATGCCCTTCGGAGCACTCTGGCAGGACTGGGGCCCCTCTCGGGCTGACTGAAGATTCTGGGCCTCTACTGAGGCAGACTGGAGATTCTGGGCCTCTACTGAGGCGGACTGCAGATGCTGGGCCTCTACTGAATACGGACTGGAGATTCTGGGCCTCCACTGAGGCGGACTGGAGATTCTGGGCCTCCACTGGGGCTGACTGGAGATTCTGGGACTCCACTGGGGCTGACTGGAGATTCTGGGCCTCCACTGGGGCTGACTGGAGATTCTGGGCCTCCACTGGGCTGACTGGAGATTGGGTGTTGAGCTTGATGTCCCCTGCTTCTCTGTCGAGTTGGGTGAGCTGATCCTAGAGCATTGCACTCATCTCCAGCAGGGTTTGCATCTGGTCTAGATAGTTCGTGGACATTCCTGCACACGTTGATCTGCTCGATAAGTTCACCTGCCAGCTGTTGGACTACTAGCCTCTGCCGTTGATGCTCCTCGCTCTCCACCCTCTGAGGACATACAGACTGGGGCTCCTCCTCACCCCTAGCTTTGTCGTACTGTGTCCTTGGAGTTTCGCGTCTTATAGCTAGCTTTGACCCTTTCTAGCTCAGCTGCATCATTCGCTCACCTTCTCCAGTATCCTTCTGAGGCGCCCTGCTGGCAGTCGCTCCAAGTTGTTCCGCCAGATGGCAAGCCGACTCCCCACGAAGATCGCTTACCCCAGCGTCACGGTCATAGCCCCCCAAAAAAGGGAGGCCCCTCTGCTATGCCATTGTTTTGGTCTTGCATTCTGTAACGGTTGCTGTGCATGGGCTTAAGGAGAGGCATAATGGCAGAGGTGAATGGCGGTACTTGAAAGTCTTTTAATTACTTTTTTTTAATGACAAGGAAACATAACAGCAAACCACTTAACTGAACAGATGCAAAACAAAGACTAACTGAACTCCTTGAAGCAGGGCGGCAGAGCGAGCATGACGTCCTTGAAGCAGGGCGGCAGAGCGAGCAAATGATTCCATTCTTAAGTTTCTTACAGCTTGATTGATTCCATTTGAGTTAATTGGTGGCACATCTGTGCATGCATATAAAGGCACACCTCAAATGCAGATCCTCCTTCTTTCACATCATGGGAAAATCAAAATAAATCAACCAAGACATCAGGAAAAGAATTGTGGACCTCCACAAGTGTGGCTCATCCTTGTGTGCAATTTATAGATGCCTAAATGTCTCATGTTCATCTGTTCAGACAATAATACTAAAGTATAAAAAACATGGGAATGTGCAATCATCATACTGCTCAGGAAGGAGACGGATACTGAATCCCAGAGAGGAATGTTCTTTAGTGTGAAATGTGCAAATCAACCCCAGGGCAACAGTAAAAGACCTTGTGAAGATGTGAAGATGCTGGCTGAAACTGGTAAGACAATGTCATTATCCCCAGTAAAACGAGTCCTAAGCTGAAATGTACCTCTTGGAGGAGAAAGCCATTACTTCAAAACCACCATAATGTAAAAAATCCAGACTATAGTGTGCAACAAAAATCTTTCTGGAGACATGTCCGGTGGTCTGATGAAACAAAAATTGAACTGTTCTGCTATAATGACAAACAGCGAATCTTTAGAACACCATCCCAATTGTGCAGTATGGGGGTGGTCGTAAAGTATAATGTTGCAGGGCTTCTTTGCTGCAGAAGGGACTAGTGCACTTCACTATATGGCATCACGAGAAAAGAAAATTAGGTTGGTACCAACATCTGAAGACATCAGCCAGGAAGTTAAAACTTGAGAACAAATGGATCTTCTAAATGGACAATCACCCCAAGCATACAAATTAGTTACAAAATGGCTTAAGGACAACAAAGTCAAGATATTGGAGTGTCCTTTACAAAGCCTTGATCTCAATCCCATAGAAAATTGAGCACTGAAAAGGTGAGTGCGAGCAAGAAGGCCTACAAACCTGATCCAGGTACACCAGTTGTGTCAAGAGGTTGTGGAAGGATACATGAAACGTTTGACCCAAGTGAAACAGTTTTGGGGCAATTCTATCAAATACTAAGGAATTGTATGTATACTTCTGACTTTGATGAAATGATAAAAAAAAAAAAACCATAAAAATTCTCCCACACTCGATTTTGACATTTAACTAATACAGTTCATTTTTATTAATCTAAAACAGAAAATGTTTACTCTGATTTAATTTTTGACAGACAATATATATATAATAACAGTGATCAGTGCAGTGCGTTTGTTCATGTATGCGTGTGTGTGTGTTTGGTACATTGTAAACCCTAATGCTCAAAGTAATTAATAATAATTATATAACTTAATAATTACAATTAGTTCAAATTAATAGACCTTGATGAGTATTTAGAACTGATGAGTTTGTAGAAATGACACTTTTCAAGTTACGTGAACAAATTTGATATTTTAAGTAATTGTAAGCACTTGATTAATAGTAACTGTCACCTAAAAGTTCCACCAACTTAAAATCTTTCAGCCTAGCGATTTTGTGTCTGATGTCATCAGAGCAATAGAGCATTGATGGCTCAGTGCTGGGTATTTCATTTGCCATGCAAAAGGCCCGGGTTCGATCCCCAACAACTGGATGAAGTGTCTGTCCAAAGCCCAGATAAAATGGGAGGGTTGAGTCAGGAAGGGCATCTGGCATAAAACCTGTGTCAAGCTTGTGTGCGGACTGGACTGTCTGCTGTGGCGACCCATTGCAGGGAGCAGTAAAAAGACCAACAACAATTTATTTAAAAAAAAAAATAATAATAATAATATATATATATATATATATATATATATATATATATATATATATATATATATATATATATATATATATATA
>JAAGKR010013213.1:0-14508 GCA_011419295.1 Clarias macrocephalus
TCTCTCTCTCTCTCTCTCTCTCTGTCTCTCTCTCTCTCTCTCTCTCTCTCTGTCTCTCTCTGTCTCTCTGTCTCTCTCTGTCTCTCTCTCTCTCTCTGTCTCTCTCTCTCTCTCTCTCTCTCTCTCTCTCTCTCTCTCACTCTCTGACTAGTGCTGATATTTACTACAGCACGACCTCAAGTGTGATATTACTGTTATAGAACAGTTTCACAAACACCATTTATTACCAACAGATTATGATTTGTTTCTTTATTTAACCAGTTATTTTGCTCCGCCCACACATACATTATATTATTATAATCCAACTATTTCAAGCTTGATAAAGTACTAGTTTCTTGAAATAAAGTTAATAATAATAATAATAATAATAATAATAATAATAATAATAATCAAATATTATAATTATTTGAATCTTAGAATAAAATTTAAAAGATCAGTTTGTATCAGTTTGAGTTATTACATGAGATTAAATTAAACGAGTGTGTGTGTGTGTGTGTGTGTGTGTGTGTGTGTGTGTGTGTGTGTGTGTGTGTGTGTGTGTGTGTGGAGATAAATCTGGGTTTTTCACTGGGTCATTGAACAAATGCTGTTTCTCACAGATGTTCCACCTGAACTCTTGTCTGATCCACACTGCTGTACGGTTGTAAAGTGTGTAGTGAGTCCATGAGGAAATTAGAATTTGAACTTCTCTAAAGTTTAACATTGATGAGACTCTGCGGCGGCTCCACATGTGTCCTGAGGTCAAAACACCAGACTTGTGTCATATGAAAGTTCATGATTGTGTGCCTTCCTGCTGCTTTATCACATCTTACACAGAAACGCGTGATTTCATCACCAGTGTCATTTAATAACTGTTTTATGAATCAGATAATCCCACAGATGAATCATCTCCGGCTCTACTGGGGCACAGAGGCACAGAAACACAACAGCGGTCCAGTTTAAAGCTACTGTAGCTGAAGTGATGAAGCTTTGCAAACTGTAAATGTCTGATTCATAAATTCAGATGTTTTTTGGTTAAACCTTCAGTAAACACCGTCTGGACTCACAGCAACATGAAAACGACAGTAAACAACCGTCTCTCTCTGTGGTGCATCATTTAAGCTTCACAGGAAATTAGAATAAAGTTCACGGGGTTTATTAGTGTACATTTGATACAGCCGACCACAGAGCGAAAATACACACACACACACACACACACACACACACACACACACACACACACACAGCTAGTCATAAAATACTCACTCAGTTTGTGCTTCAGCATGTTGTTCGTATGCCAGGGTGTGGATGTTTATTTTCTTTCCTAGAGAGTTCTGAATAACCTGCTTCCTTCTCGAGTGTGTGTGTTTGAGTGTGTGTGCGCGTGTGTGTATGTGTGTGTGTGTGGACAGAAGGTTTGGTGCAGTGTACGAAGTGACAGTGTAACACTTCCTGTGTCGTGTTGCACAGATATGAGCCGCCCTGGGGTTTGTGGTTGAGCTCATGTGAACCTCGCTCTCATGTCAGAGGGACGAAAGTGCCAGAGTCAGAAATGATTCCGAGCCACAGTGGTGTTTTCCACTTGTCTCCAACTGTCTCCACTCGTCTCTAACTGTCTCCAACTGTCTCCACTTGTCTCCATTTGTCTCTGTCTGTCTGCACCTGTCTTCATCTGTCGTCACACATCTCCGTCAATCTCCAACGGTCTCCATTTGTCTCCACATATCTCCACCTTTCTCCATCTGTCCCCAACTTTCTCCATCTGTCCCCATCTGTCTCCTCATATCTCCACCTGTCTCCATCTGTCCCCACCTGTCTCCATGTATCTCCACCTGTCCCCATATTTTCCACATACTGAATCTCCACCTGTCTCCACATATCTCCACCTGTCCCCACCTGTCTCCATCTGTCTCCACATATCTCCACCTGTCTCCATCTTTCCCCACCTGTCTCCACATATCTCCACCTGTCTCCATCTGTCCCCAACTGACTCCACATATCTCCACCTGTCCCCATATTTTCCACATACTGAATCTCCCCCTGTTTCCATCTGTCTCCACATATCTCCACCTTTCTACATCTGTTCCCAACTTCCTCCATCTGTCCCCATCTGTCTCCTCATATCTCCACCTGTCTCCATCTGTCCCCACCTGTCTTCACATATCTCCACATATCTCCATATTTTTCCACATACTGTATCTCCACCTGTGTCCATCTGTCTAACATTCTGTGTGCCAAATAAACATGTCTCTGACTGTGTTTCTGTGTCAGAGAACAGGAAGTTGTGTCAGTAATGAGTGTGCATCACTTTATGATTGCACACAGACGACACATGAAAAAGCAAGAAGAAAAAAAAAGAAATTGACAAATAATGCATGTCAGATGGTTATAATGAACAAAGTCAAAATGACATCTGTGCAAAAAAAAAAAAAAAAAACCCACAAACCTTTTTCTGATATAAAGATACGACTGAGCTTCATTCAGCTGCAGTACACTGTGTAACTTTATATCTGCCCTAAACCTCTTTCACATCCTCTATGGAGCTTTTGTATCCTCTAAGCTGTAATGATCTGTTCATATGGAGCATCAAAAAACCTTATTATGGTTTCAAATGCCTTTATTATTCCTTTTTAGGGTTAAATCTTTTGTAGGGGTTAAAAAAAAAGGAATAAGTCACAGGTTTGACTTGAGACGTTTTGGACGTTTAGCTTCTATGCATTTGTAATATTTAAGTACTAACTTGTACAGGAAGAGAAGGAGGATTCAAAGAAGTTGCACCTCACTTCCTCTTTATAGATCTGTTCTGACCTGGGTGTGACTTCCTGCAGGAAGCTGTGCATGTGTGTATGTGTGACAGAGAGAGAGAGAGAGAGAGAGAGAGAGAGAGAGAGAGAGATGGAGAGAGAGAACACTTATGCAAAACACACACACACACACACACACACACACACACACACACACACACACACACACACACACACACACACACACATCCGCTTCTTAATAAAACTATCTGAGTTTCATTTTAATGCAAAAAAAGTAGCTGCTGATCTTCGATGATTTTATATGATGTAACATACAGCATACACACATTACAGGTTTACTGCATTTTATTCTAGTGCCTTTCAATAACAGAATGAATATATCAAACATGGTAAAATATAATCTACAAATCATTATAACGTACTGTAATTATTAATGTAATTAATGTATCTAAGCTAAATTCATATCAAAATAATTAAACACTCACAATAAACTGCATGTTAATGCAATGCAGCCCGTGTTTATTAAATATGACACTGTACGGTACAGTAACAGGACAGACGGGGTGGTAAACAGCAACAAACAATGACGATGCGACAAAAAGGGAAGTACGGCTATGTGGGATTGTCTGCAGGTAAACAACAAATAAATAACAGTAAGGGTTTGTTCATGTTTATAGAGAACAGGAAGCTCCACTCGGTCCTAAACCACATCCGAGTCAGGTTACTGAAAACTGGAAGTGGTCTGGTTACTGTAAAGATTCATTTTTTCTCAAGGTATATGTTTTATTAGAGTTTACTTATAAGTGAAAAAGAGAATGAATGATCAACAACCATAATTAAAACAACAAACAGCTTTAACAACTTTTATTATATTTTATGATCCTTATGGCAGCCTTACTTTTATTACCAGACTCCTTATTCAGTCTTGAATAAAAAGCACAGCTTTATAGATCCAGTCGTTAAAAGTGTGTGTGTGTGTGTGTGTGTGTGTGTGTGTGTGTGTGTGTGTGTGTGTGTGTGTGAAGGAAAGAATGATTACTTTTAGAACCATTAGAAATTGGATAACGTATTAAGAGAGAGTTAAGGTTTTAATGGCCTCCGAGTGGCGCAGTGGTAAAAGCGCTCACCCTATCATCTGGAGATCGCTAGTTCGAATCCCGGGTGGTGCTGTAACCTCTCGCAGCCGGGGGTCTAGAGAGAGCTGATTGGCCGAGCTCTCTCAGAGGGGAGGGATGAGAGGTACTTAGTGCTTCCACATTAATCACGGCTCTACAGCCAATCAGGGGCGTCTGTGAGCTCACGCGAGCGGAGGGAGCGGATAGCGCCGTCCTCCGAGTGTGTGACTCCACCCCCAACAGTGCGCGAGCGAAAAGATGTGGTCGGCTGGCGTCATGTGGTTCGGAGGAAACACGTGATTGTCTTCGGCCCTCCCGGCTGAGTGGTAGTAGTCGCCTTAATGTGGGAGTAATTGGACACGACTAAATTAGGGAGAAAATCGGGGAAAAATCTAAATAAAAAAAAAAGAGAGAGTTAAGGTTTTATGGTTTCAGAAGGATAGATTTCATCATCTGTACTGCTTTATCTTGTATACAAGGTCGCGACAGGCCTGGACCTCATCCCAGGAGAGACTTAGGGCACAAGGCAAGGACAGGGTGCCAATCCATCACAGGACACACACACATACACTACGGGCAATTTGTGAACACCAATTGGTCTAATCTGCAGGTCTTTGGACTGCAGGAGGAAACCGGAGTACCTGATGGAGCACGGGGAGAACACGCAAACTCACAGACACGGGAATCGAACCCGGACCCTGGAGATGCAAGGCAACAGTGCTAGCACTAATCCACCGTGCCGCCCTCCTGATAATATTCAACAACTCAAATGTCGAGATCCAGAAACTCCGACTTTCACTCTGTCCTCAGACGGATAAATAAAAACTTACTTTTGGGATAATTTTGGCCGACTTGTCCTCACTCATATGAAGGCAATGTACAATATGATGTTATATAACCACGGGTAAATGCGTACACAAACGTTTTTTTGCGCGTCTACAGTATCCTCCTCCATGCTGAATATATCTTCCTGACAGTAACCCCTGACTCTGGGTTTAGAGTTAAATGTGGATCTCATGCAAATGATAGAAAAGGAAATGGAAACTGACTCTAGACAAAAAAGTGCTTTGTAAGTATCGGAAAAAAAGTGTTGTGGTGGCAGATTGAGCTCACGTTGTGCTTGTTGGCTTGTCACCCTTGTACAGTATCTGAATATTCAAAACACCCTCACTGTGCGCTGGGTTGCAGGTTAGATCACGAGAGAGACAGATGATCGCTGTTATTAGCGTTAACGTGACATAGCAGGAAACCCGAATGTTTCCTAAATTGAAGCAAATTTGAAAAGAATGTTAAACATCTGGGTTTTGGCAGGGCCGCGAGTCATGTCAAGGCGAGGTTGCGCAAACAGATAACGAGCAGCGCAGAGTATTTTTAGCTGCTGGTACTCTGTCGTGTCACACAGACGCGTGTACACATTCCTCATCTCGGCACCACACAGTATATCTGAGGCTGTGACTGTATGGACGTCCCCATCAACCAAGCGTAATCCAAAAGTTATTATCGATCAGGCCTGAAGCTGCTTCAGCTGTCTGTAGATACAGTACGGTGCATCAATCACACAAACATCACGCACCATGCTGAAGGACATGTACTGGAGGTAGATTGTGTCTGAGGTGCTGGAGGTAAAGGTAGGACGATTCAAAGCATTTATGTACCGAGGATATTAGGTACTTAGCGTAGCGGCCGAGGTACAAGCACATGGTGTTGTTGATAATCGAGTAGCCTCCAGTATAAAACTTTAAAATAAAATGAACAAAGCCAGCATGAGAAGTTAAACGTGTCTAGACTGATTGAGTACATTAGAAAAGTTCAGTTGTGTTTATTTGATGTTTCGGTTCTATACGTTTCTAGGGGTCGAATGTCTCTCTAACCACCTGCACACAAATGAATACTAGGGCTGTTCAAGCCAAACCGGGACTGAATGAAGGCGTAAAAGTGATTGACATTTACAGAAGATGTCCAGCTCAGTACGTGATGAGACTCTCAGTAAAACATCTGAACGGTGCGAACGTTTTAAAGAAGGCCACACATGACCATCCCACCCGAGCTGGCTCGTTGTCCGATCATTTCAAACGTGTCCAGGCACCAGTGAGACGCTGTGATAAGTGTATCAGGAGATTATACAGAGACCATGAAGGGAGTGTTTACTCTCAGGACTGTGTTCTGTTTTTTTTTCACAAACAAAAGTCATTTCATGACATTAGTGTTGCATGCTCAGGTGACGTCACTCTGTGGTTCATTACTTCCTCCTCACTGTGGCGGCGCAAATATCAACACTAACGCCTTTTACACGAACACAGTGGAGCGTGAAGAACTGACAGTAAATGCGTGGCTTTTATGTACTTTTCAGTAACTCGTCCAAGTGATCATGTGATGTAGAAGCGACCAGTTGGAGGGTTAATTAAATCAGTTTGCTTTAGTGTAACAGTTCAGAATCATCAGAGATACAGTACTACGTGATTCCTCCTGATAATGAGTTCTATAAATAACATGTTCACGTGTTTTGTTGTAGGTTGAAACATCACAGTTTAGCTAAACGTACAGTGAGATGACCACGGTGGCTTAGCGGTGGCACCTCCAGGGTCCGGGTTCTATTCTCATGGGATCTGGGTTCTCCCCGTGCTTGGTGGGTTTCCTCCGAGTACTCCAGTTTCCTCCCACAGTCCAAAGACATGCGGATTAGTCTAACTGGCGTTCCCAAATTGTCTGTCGTGTGTGAATGAGTGTGTGTTGACCAGAGGTCCTGTTACAGTTGTAAATACAATGCTCACCCCCGGCCTCCACGGTCCCTAGCTGGACTACAGAGGTTCCTAGAAGGATGAATGGATCAACTCAGCGAGTCACATGACCCTCTTGTGTGCGTGTTAAAGTCATTATAAAGGAGATCTGCTGCTTGCCATGTGCTTTACCGTGACTGTGCTGGACGCTGAGCAGGTGTAGGTAGCAGTGATGCTCACAGACGTGATGTGGAAACTGTACAGCCCCAAATGTAAAGCAGTGAGATAAACACACTGGCACAAAGTTCTACCCCTGGCCTGGTGGAAGAAGAAATGACACTCTTCTAGACGGCCACTAGATGGTGCACCAACACTGTCTGCATCATGGAAGCACTTCTCTCAATTCATTACCATTCTGTACATTTCTTATGAATATTATTTATATAAAACCTCCGTAGATGTTACAGAGTGTTACTGTATATCATTACAACCTCACAGGAGCAGGTTTAATCCAGACCAGGAGGTCACATGATCAGGCGTGTCTGATCCAATAAAACTGGTCTGAGCTGAAAACAGTGTGATGTTTGAGTGTGACTCTGATGTGACTGTGATGACACACACACACACACACACACACACACACACACACACACACACACACACACACACACACACACACACACACATACAGAGCGCTGCGGTCTGAACCCTGTCATCTCGCTCTGATGTCTTCTCAGAAAAACACTGAGAGGCTGAGGGCCGAAACCCAGGATCAGTTCTGTCTCTAAAATAACGAGACTCCAGGTGGAGGGGTCGCCCCAGACGTGAGCTCGGCCAGGCTCGCGCCCCGCTCCACCCGTTGTCCCTGCAGGACTTTCTCTTCATCATGAGTGTGTAGTGTAGTTTTAGGAGGTCAATCTGGTCAGAGAAAGACATTGTAGTAGTTGTTGAATTCTGGACTCTGATTGGTGTTGATTAATTTTCTCTAGCAGCAGCTCAGACACTGGTGCAGGTTTACATGAATGTGTTCTATTAAAGATGTTTCCATAGTAGCAGCTCATTCATCGGGGCTCGTACAGCTCAACATGAACAGATGAAAGGTGACTGATATGGTGAAGTTTCTATAACAAGAGTGAATATTTTTGTAACATGAGAAATGAGTCTCCAGTGTCAGCGCTCTATAACAGTGTTTGGTAACGTTTTGAAGCACAGAGTTGATAGATAGACACATACATATACATCCTTACATACAACTATACAGTGCAGGTACTAAGCAACGAAATGCAGTTATCAGAAATGCA
Organism: Clarias macrocephalus; assembly: GCA_011419295.1. Classification (NCBI taxonomy): domain Eukaryota; kingdom Metazoa; phylum Chordata; class Actinopteri; order Siluriformes; family Clariidae; genus Clarias; species Clarias macrocephalus. The sequence continues at coordinate 7,878 of JAAGKR010013213.1, forward strand.
AACAGTGGTGTATGTACATTGTGCAGCTTACAGTATAACATGTGGGTTTAGTAAGAATATAGAGTCAGCAAAAAAATCTATACACCCTTCAACAGTTGTTATCTACGCCCCTTTTTAAACCTCAAATTGAATTGTGGCAGCAATGTGTAGTTGCTTAATGTTTTTCCTCCAAAGATGTCAGTAGTTGCACCATTGTTAATGCTGTCATGTGATGATCAAATATATATACAGTGGAACCTTGGACTGCGAGCATAAATTGTTCCGTAAGTGTGATTGTATTTCAAAACACTCATATATCAAAGCAAATTTCCCCATAAGAAATAATGGAAACTCTGATGACTTGTTCCACAACCCAAAAATATTCATATAAAAATAATTAATACAATTCATATATACGTTCTACAGTACTCATATTTCAAGTGCTTGCTTGTATAACAAGTAAAAATGTATTGTAAAATTTTGCTTGCAAAACACTCGCAGACCAAGGTTCCACTGTATGTATGTATGTATATACGCAATGGACCCTTATATACTGTATATATTATATAAGATGGATTGATAGAGTGATCTGTGTTTGTTAGAGTGTTTATAGCTGCCATAACAGAAGTGTGAACAAGAAACTATACTCTCACTCGAGCTGCTGATGACTGATGTATCTGTCACGCTGCCAACCGGAGTGTGAGTTTATACATAATTGATGTTGTGTTTTATACGTTTAGCTCGTCTCGTCTCGTCTCCTCTCGGCTTGGACGTGACCGCGGTGGAAGATTCGACTTCGACCCTGACGTGATCACAAACTCCCTCCACGTCCACTCAGACACGCAGATTCAATAGATGTTTCACCGTATCTGATAAACCATCAGAACGCGTGTATGATAATCAGAGATAATATCAGAGCTGCTGTTCTAGAGAATTAATCAACACCTTCGTTTTAAACAGAAGCACAAACAGCAAGCCGTATGTCTGCCACACACCAGATGTGAAACACACATCACACACACACACACACACACACACACACACCAGACCCTCAGGCCTTACAGCTAATCCAACACCAATTAAACACATCCTGGCTTGCTGTAGTGACCGCGCTAATTCCCTCAGCACACAATTAATCCAGCATTAACAAGGTCTGATTAGTGCGGATTGGACAGAGCAGCATGGCTCGATGCACTGATGACTCTGCCAGGGGAGGGAGCGCATACTTTCGTCTATATAGTGTATATGTTAATGATCAGATTATGATTAAACATGATGAAGATGGTGAATGTGTTAGTAAAGTGTTTAAACACACACAGCCGTGTTTGAGCTCCGGCGCATGTAGAGAGCAGCTCGTGTCGTGAACGCTGATGAGCAGCTGGGTCTGCGTGTGAGACGCTCGTCTGGACGGAGAGACACTTGGCCTGCACTCAGACGCCGTAATGAAGGTCTGTGTGGGAGTCGGGCCACGAGTGCTCCATTCAGAAAGTCCTCAGACGCAGCGATGATGATGATGATGATGATGATGCAGTGGAGAGGAGTGATTGGTGTATGGAGTGTATCCGTGTGCGCGTGTGCGCGTGTGCACGTGTGCACGTGTGTGAGTGTGTGTGCACCTGTCTGACTTGGTGTTATTTCATGAATGTTTATTCCGGTGTAGCGCTGAAGATAAAGTCAAGAAACAATTAAAGACTAAAAAACACACACACACACACACACACACACACACACACACACACACACACACACACACACACACACACACACACACACACGTGGCGTGAGAGCAGATTAAGTATAGGTCTCCTCTTCAAGTGGGAGATTACACACACACAGAGCACACACACACACTCCTCTCACCTTCAGAGCAGGTTTATAATGACACACAGCACGTTTCTAGAAAACTCTTCAAATAAACTCGCATATACAACTAATTTTAACGGTGCAGTCTGTGATGCTTAATCATCATCGATCTTATTTTCAATCATAATGTTAAAAGAAAAAACACGCAAATTGCTAAATTTCTTTTAGGGATGAAAATAATCAGGAATGAACCAATATGATATTATTATTTAAGTATTTTTGCGATTTTATACATTTATCCCAAAACAACCCGGAGCAAATAATTTGCTTCTAAAAAATAAATTTAATTAAAAAATCAGTTTTGGAGCCAATGTGTTGATACATGAATCGCCACCTAAAATAATTGTGGTATCTACCTGATTACATTTTTCTATAGTAATTATATACATTATTCATATACAGTACATGCTAAATTAGCTCCGCCCCTCAGCCATAACAAGTACCCTATTTTTTTTACAGGGTGTCTGAAAAAGTACCCAATAAGAGACAAACTACTGTAGATGTTTTTAATTTTCATGTATTATTTACAACACACAGTTATTCACATGTTCACGTTTCTGCTCATTTCTTCAGCCGCTGTGTTTTAGATTAATGGATTTTGGTTGATCTATACGGATGTTATATGAAATGTTATGCTTATCTCGTTCCCATTGATTCCTGAGCCCCCTGTAGACATCAGTTCAGACAGGGCAAGGGATTAGGAATGTATTCATGCAATTGCAGTTCACCTCTCACACAGCGGAGGGCGCTAAACAATCCCACACTGCTGCTTTAATCTTGCATTTTAAGGTAAAATAAAACGATTCTCTGAAAATATTTCTTGTATTTGACTTGTGTTTGATAACTATGCAATTTAAACACACACAGTGTATCATGTTATACAGGGTGCGGCTCTGAACAGTACCTGATTAAAAGGTTGTGGGATCAAATCTTATAGAAATGACAGTCAGCATCCAGGATAAATTTGGGTCGAAGATCATTTCATTTGCTGTTCAAAATCAAATAATCATAATCACACACACATACTACAGATAAGGGGAATAGAAATGAGACTCAAGATGCAAAATTCTGTAATGTTACTCTAACACACACACACACTCTATCTCCACCAAACCCAGAACCCAGACACATCCCCTGGTGCAATGTGTGTTTATTAATCAGGTGTAATTACACAGACAGCCACATGATGGTGCTAAATGCTACAGCTCTGTTGCTCTTTCTCGCTTACATTCCACACAGAGCTACAGAGAGAAGCCTGATTTACTTTCTGTCTCATTTTATCTGTGTTTTCTTATTATTTGTCCTCCATATCTGCGCTCTCTCACATTTAATGACGCAGTTCACCTTCTACCTCCCAGTGATACCATCAACCACCGAAATACCAAACCGTCAGCCCCGGCCCCCTCCAGCCTTCATGGATGCGAAGAGGTTGTTTGTAATACTTTCTTCCTTTTAAAGGAATCTTATGTCACACTGGAGAAAAGAACACACAGGACTGTCAAGGAGCAAATCATAATGGATCAAGAGTACAGAAGAATGGACCAGAACCATGGTACACATCAGAACAGAACCCAGAGCTGGGCTTTCACGAGACAGAACACTACAGTGATGCTTACGAGCGCATGCTTTATCAGTGTGGGTTTTTTTCTTTTGGCTATAGGGGTTTTTTGCTGACCCCCTTTTTATCCTTTTATCCTTTTAAGCCTTAAGGGTTTTAAAAATCCAAATAAAATCTGAGTAACACGTGCACAGGTGGGCAATCACAGTAATTACAGTCACCTGTCACCTCTCAGTCGATCCCGAACACTGTAGAAACAGGGTGTGAAGTTCTCCAACATAAGAAGATTTAAACGCAAACAGTGTGTAACTAACAGATAACGAAGCCACACCTCCTTCACTGTGATTCACAGATATAAAGGCCACACCTCCTTCAATATGACTGACAGATCCAGAGGCCACACCTCTTTCAATGTGATTGACAGATATAGAGGCCACATCTCCTTCAATGTGATTGACAGATACAGAGGCCAAATCTGCTTCAGTGTGATTGACAGATACAGAGGCCACACCTCCTTCAATGTGATTGACAGATATAGAGGCCACACCTCCTTCAATGTGATTGACAGATATAGAGGCCACACCTCCTTCAATGTGATTGACAGTTACAGAGGCCAAATCTGCTTCAGTGTGATTGACAGATACAGAGGCCACACCTCCTTCAATGTGATTGACAGATACAGAGGCCACACCTTCTTTAATGTGATTGACAGATATAAGGGCCCGACCTGCTTTAGTGTGATTGACAGATACAGAGGCCACACCCTCTTCTGTGAAAAAAAAAAACAGACTCACAGGTCACACCCCTTTACAGAAATGGACAGGCTCACAGGCCACACCCCTTTTTGCCTGAAATTAACAAACACACAAGGTTTCAGTTTATCTTGATATTCATGATGAAGAATAAAGGTGAGTTTATAAATAGGTGTGTTACGGTAGATATATTAACGACAGTATGCCGTCAGTGTTTGTGTGTGTGTGTGTGTGTGTGTATGTGTGTTTGCTCAAGTGTTAATTTGTGTGTAATTTCTGGTCCTGCTGACATCATGGAGGCTCACGGCCCAAGGGCGCTCTGAGAACACTGCTGGATCATCTCGCTCAGTCTGCTGCAGTTTCCCCAGGTGGTGCTGTCTGAGAGCCAGCAGTGCAGGATTGATGGGCCTGTGTGTGTGTGTGTGTGTGTGTGTGTGTGTGTGTGTGTGTGTGTGTGTGTGTGTGTGTGTGTGTGTGGAGGATCAGGCATTATTATCAGCTCATAAATCATTCACAAAGAGGTCCCCATGGGTAGGGATCCATGATAGTGTCTCTCTCTCCTCCTCTCCCTCACTCACACACCTGCGCCGGGCTCAGCGTTGCCAGGCCGCGCCGGATCGAGCCGAGTGTTAAGTGGGAACGTGGAGAGGGCTGGGTGCTGGAGTGCTCTGGTGGGCAGGAGTGGTGAGAGAGGGGTAACAGATGGGTGAAGGCAGCAGCCAGGCCTTTCATTAAGCTCCAGTCTAATCCAGAGACGCAAACGTGTCAGACTGAGATGTTATTCTGGGAGAGCAGCGCCAGACAAGCGCTGGAGGAGGAGGAGGAGGAGGAGGAGGAGGAGAGGCTGCTCAAATCCCTCGTTCTCACTGCCAGGAGACCGGATCAGACCGTCTAAAAACACACACACACACACACACACACAATGTCTATTTATTCACAAGGGTGAAAGCAGTTAAACACAAAATTCTCTAAAATTTTCAGAATATGATAACAAACAGGGCCCTTACTTAAAGTGCTAGTGCTTGGAACATTGTTAGACAGTCTCCGCCTTCAGCCTTTAGGCCACGCCCCCGACCTGATCCTAAAGTCACTGCTAGCAGGTAATAATGTACAGTATGCATGCTTGGCAAACTAAAACTAATTCCATATCTACTACAAACACCTCATTTAAAAGTAAAGTTTGATGTCAAATATGTTACTGTGTTATTTTGCAAAACGCTATAAATTCACCTCCTACAGTTTTATCATAATAACTAAATCAGGCTGCAGTTATGTTTGTGGTTATTAAAGTATGCAATGTTGTTTCAATAATATGTAGGTTGAGTTTTAATGAAACTTGAAATAAGGGGAAAATTTGAGCACAAAATCTTTCTAACGACAAACATTGTTGGAGATAATGAGAAGCTTTATAAAAGTACAGCGAGTGTGTTCAGTGTTCAGCATCATCAGCCTCGTCCTCTAGCAGTTTCAGTCTCACTTTGTCCTGTATTATTATTACCATAGTGTTATAATAGAGTGCAGAAATCCTGATGCAGAACCAGTCGTAGCAATCGCAACAGCTTCCTACACACAGCTTGTGCATCTCACGTGTCTTTATTTCATTAATATTACTTTAGTAAATGTAGTTATGTAGTTTCTAAGTAAAAACCACTGCTAGTGACAGCACAAATCTTCTAAAAGACAAATGCTTAGACAATGTGTGAAAGCCTGCATGTGCTCCTTATCTTGTTTAGCTTTAATCATTCCACAAACACATTCATAAAAATGATCAGACGGAACCAAAATTCCGGAGATACTCTGAGAACAATTACATCACGAAACTAATCCCGTCTGAACAGGGACTTTTACTGAGAGAATCGAGTAGCTTCTGGACTCAATTTCAGCTCACTTTTAACTTTTTAGATGAAGTTTCTCACACCTGGCTGCCAGGGACGTTCCATATTACGTTACTCCTAAAAGTCTGGCAGTGTAAACTGGACAACGGTCAGTCAGTTCACTGTGATAGAAATACTGCACAACACATGTCTAATAGCATTCAGAGCACTGAGGAAGAGCAACTCGGTGAGAAAGCACAGACTGTCCTCTCCGGACAGCTACGACTGCCTGCAGGCGCCCGCTTTATCTTCTCTCTCTCTCGCTCACACACACATTTCTATCTCTCACTCTGTCCGTCTCATGTTTCGGTTAAGAACTCACTCTGTCTCTCTCTCTCTCTGTCTCTTTCTGTCTCTCTCTGTCTCTCTCTGTCTCTCTGTCTCTGTCTCTCTCTCTCTGTCTCTCTCTCTGTCTCTCTCTCTCTCTCTCTCTGTCTCTCTCTGTCTCTCTGTCTGTCTCTCTCTCTCTCTCTGTCTCTCTGTCTCTCTCTCTGTCTCTCTCTCTCTCTCTCAGTCTCTCTCTGTCTCTCTGTCTGTCTCTCTCTCTCTCTCTGTCTCTCTCTCTCTCTCTCTCTCTGTCTCTCTCTCTCTGTCTCTCTCTCTCT